>LDKF01000073.1:0-13730 GCA_001026735.1 Rotylenchulus reniformis | reverse complement strand
CCCCCCCCCATTTTTTGAAAAAATTATGATTTTTTTGCATTTTTTTCTGTAAGTTAGTAATTTTTGACACTGAATCCGCTTCTCACGTCCTTTTTGATGTAATACTTCATTTGACGTCACTTTTTTTACGCTGACGTCCAAAAAAAGAAAAGTTAAAAAATTAAAAAGGGGTTAAAAAGAGGACCTAAACTGAATAAGTACCAAATAAAAGTTTAAATTGATGGTTACAATTTCGAAAATTGTATGGATCAAATGCATCTCCATCAATTGGATGAGCTGTCCATTTTGCCGAAATCGGAACTGCCAGATTGTTCAAGTTGATTGAGCAATGCTTTGTCGCGAATTTGCTGAAATAGGTACATAAAAACGTAATAATTGGAGAAAAAATTCGAAAATATATTTACCATAAATCCGAAAATAGCTTCATTATTTTCATTGCCAGTGGTAGTAATAATAGTAGTTTTAGTTGTATGGGTTAGGGTGGAATCATTACTTTGCCTGAGGATGGGCTTATAACCAGGCTTGTCCATAGGTGGTGGTCCTTTATTGCAAAATGCCTGTAAATGACCAAAGAATCGGAACTTTTTAAAAATCTGGCTCACTAAATTAAAAGCATTCATACCGTATTCTTTCTGCTGAAATAGCAGAAAGAATACGGTATGAATGCTTCATACCGTATTCTTTCACCTCTCAAAAATTCAAGTCACCTCTCAAAAATTAGCCCCCTTTTAATTTATTATAGAAGAGTATAATAAATTATTATAGAAGGGTGGCTTATTCATCTTCAAAACCCATAAAAATTCAACAAATCGAGAATAATTTGTGAACATTTCCTAAAAAAATAACGCCCCAAATGTCCCTTTTAAACGCTTAGCATCTGATAAAAATACTCACACCAGCAACAGGACAATCATACGACATACAGTATGCATTGAAGGCTTGGTAATTCTTCAATGTATTTCCAGTCAGGTTTACTGTTTCAATTTTGTTTGATTTCTTGCCGTGCCCTTCTACCACATAGACATCCTCATAACACCCCCTCATTATGACATCTCCAAGACCTGAAAAAAAATTTTGATAGAAATTTTTGTTTTTTTTGACACTGTTTTATACTAGCAAAAAAAACCTAATTTAAATATATACGATCGGCTACAACCCCAAACTCTCCAATGAAAAAACCCACCACAAATCAAAATAGTTTTGCAAAGCTGGCTAGGCCATTTAGGCCAAAAATATAAGCAAATATATGCAAAAAAAATTTTTTGGCCTTTTTATTTATCGCGGTTCCCCTCAAAATTGTTTATGGAGAATTTTACAGAATGTTTTTTAATTTTAGAATTTTTCGGGAATTTGAAAAACCAAAAAGCTCAAAAGATAGAAAGCATAATTTTTTATATTTTTGGTCTAGCAATCTTAAAAATTTTTATTTTTGGTTTAATTTTTCCTTGGGGTATTTGGTGTTGAACCCTTCGACCAAGTTTACAAAAAAATTTCTAACTTTTGCAACAATTTTGTGAACTCAAAAATTTTAGGCAAAAATTTATATATTTTTCATACTCCTTGTAGAAAGAATATTTTTAGCACCAAAATCATCATTTTTTGGGTTTCTCATCATGCAACTCGATTTTAGTTTAAAAAAAAATAAAAATTACATTAAAAAATTTTAGGGTGCAGCGGGATCGGGATCCCGGCCGATTTTCGGGATCGGGATTTGCCAGAGTTGATCCCGATCCGGATCCCGAATATCCCGAAAGTCAATCCCGATCCCGGATCCCGAAATCCCGGATTTTTTTCGGGATCGGGATTATCCGAAATCCCGAATTTTTTTCGGGATTTTTGACAAAAAACTCAAAAACGCCAAAATCAAAATTGATAATTGATCAAAATCAATAAGCAACTCCAAAAAATTGCATAGATGAGCCCTGCTTTCGAGAAAAGTGACAGAGCTGACTATCTGCATAAATATCCGCACCCTAGTTATTAGTTTTCTCCGGCGGCTCCTATTGGAGCCACTGGAATTTCTCAATATAGTGAAATTTTCTAAATAAAAATAATTAAGCAAAATAATGGTCAACAATCTTGAGAAAAGAAGCTAAAAACGCACAATTTTTTCCGAAATTTCTTTAAGAGGCCGCCGGAACTTTCTCGTAGGGTAAAATTCTGAAAAAATGAAATTTTTTGGTCATTCGCAGCGAAAATGGGCCTTGATCCCTCACCCTAAGAATTTTTGGTCATTTATAGGGTAAAATTCTGATAAAAAATGAAGCAAATGTCTGATCATAATTATTGCTAATGATTCTTCTGCATCGATACTACAATTAATTCCCACAAAGCTTGTGATTCTACCTTGCTACTTGCTACATACTAAAAAAGCTAAATTATACAATGTGACCTTTACTTTTCCTTTCTTTCATTTGATGGCCGGAATTTGTCGTACTCTTCTTTATGTTTCGTTGCCAAATGGTCCAGCAATTTTTAAAAATTCTATACCTCTGAAATCTAGACCTATATGATTTTCTGAAAAAAATTTCAAATCTTCCTTTAGGACATTTTCAAAAAATTGGATAAAATTTTTTATCATCAAGATGAGTTTCAATTTTTTCCTATGATTTCAAGGAAAATTTATAGACCTATCAGGGTGACCCTTTTACCCTAAAAATATGGCATTTGCCATATTTTTGGGGTCCATGCCATATTTTTGAAAATTTTGCCATATTTTTGCCATATTTTTCACGGCCGGCGCCATATTTTTGGTGTTTGGAAGGGGTCACCCTGAGACCTATATTCTTCAGAATTTTCATAGGTCTTGGGTTTTATGAAATTCATTTTTCTACAATAACAAAAATAATGATTAATTTCTTAAAATTTTTCATAGGCAGATCAAAAAATTGGTCATGCCTGTGATTTCTAAAAATCTTGATTTTCAAAAATTTCTAAACCTTGACCTTGGAAAAAAAATCATAGGTCTTGTGTTTTCAAAAAAAATCACTTAGGCATTGGATTCTGGAAAATTTCAGATGGGTCTTTTGGGTGTTGGTATTTTGGGTTGACACCGGCCAAGGGAAAAGGGGCAAACAAAAAAAATGGGTAGAGAACATAATAAAAGTGGTGAGAGAACAAAAAAAGGAGAAGAGAAAAGGTTAGATTACAAAAGGTAATTTGGCTTAATGTTGAGATATATTCAAACGAAGGTTAGAACTGTCCGATTTCTTAAGAATATATGTAATAATATATTTTTCAAAATTCGGGATCCCGGTCGGGATTGAAATTCTGAATTTCGGGATTCGGGATCCCGGCTTCGGGATCGGGATTGGCCATTTCGGGATTTCAATCCCGAATCCCGATCCCGAAACATCGGGATCCCGGCCGGGATCCCGATCCCGCTGCACCCTAAAAAATTTACAATGTAATGATATCTTTTCCATGCGCTATCTATACAGGCTTGCATTTGCAACGCCCAATTTTTGTGAAAGTTTTTATATTTTTGGTCTAGAAAATTAATGTTTTTGCTATATTTTTTTCCTTGGGGTATTTGGTGTTGAACCGTTCGACCAGGTTTACAAAAAAATTCTAACTTTTGCCACAATCTTGTGAACTCAAAAATTTTAGGCAAAAATTCGGGCATATTCCCTATATATTTTGGGGAAAATTTCAAAATTATAGGCCAAATTGGCATTTTTTTCTAACATCAGCTGCGAATAAATTCACTTATAAATCAAAAATTCGCGCAATTTACGAATTGTTTCAATAATAATTTACCAAAATTGCATACTCGCCATCCATATTTGTAGGGATTCCAACACCATACCGTATCAATCTTCACATAACTGGTCACATTGATACCAAATGGAGCTTCGGGTCCAATTTTCCCGTTAATTCCTTGTGCATTTTGAATTCTGTGAGAGCACATGAATTTAAATTCTAAAAATAAAAATATGAAAATTAAAAAAAAATAATTCTAACTAGGGTTGCAGGAATCCCCGCGGGGACGGGTCATCGCGGGGACGGGGACTGGCGACCCTCGCGGGGACGGGGACGGGGACGGGGACAGATTTTCGCGGGGTCCCCGCGGGGTCCCCGCGGGGACAAGAATTTTTTCTAAGTCTTTTAATTATTGAAAAAAATTTCGAAAAATTTTTCCCATCAATGAAAATTAATTTTAAATCACTTAAAAACTTTTAAAATTATTTTAAGACAATTTTGAAATTTTTCAAGGAATCCGAGAACTATGAAAAAAATTTTCGAGTTCCTCTTTGGTCTATAAAAAATTTTCAAAATTTTAGAAATTTTTTTCAAAGATCGGAAGCCTGTGATAATTTTGGATTTTTTTTCAAAAATCAGACTAAATTTTTTGAAATGAAAAATTTCTTATTTAAGCTAACATATAGGGCAAGGGCGGATCTAGGAGTTCGGCTTGGAGGGGATACCAATGTCCATGAGCTTGGAAGGGGTACGCGTGCTGAGGGAAATTTTT
The DNA here is from genome assembly GCA_001026735.1 of Rotylenchulus reniformis. Classification (NCBI taxonomy): domain Eukaryota; kingdom Metazoa; phylum Nematoda; class Chromadorea; order Rhabditida; family Hoplolaimidae; genus Rotylenchulus; species Rotylenchulus reniformis. The sequence continues at coordinate 9,256 of LDKF01000073.1, read as the reverse complement.
TTGGGAGGGGGAGGGGGAGGGGGTCGGCGGTCCCGATAGGGACCGCCGGGAGAAATTTTTGAGATTTTTTAAAGGTTTTTAGAACATTCCTTATGAAAAATTAGTATAGGTAAATTATTTTTTCTGTCATTTTCCCCCATTATCTCAAAAAAATGATTAATTTTGGCCGATTTCCCCATTCTTAGGGGTGCATTTTGTCCCCGTGTCCCCGCGGGGACAAGGCCCGCGGGGACGGGGACTGGCAACCCTCGCGGGGACGGGGACGGGGACGGGGTCCCCGCGGGGACCCCGCGGTAACCCTAATTCTAACCATCATCAGCAATGACATAAATGATTTTCATTGCAGCTAACAGCAGTAAATATTTCATTTCCGAATTCCTATAAACATTTAATATAAAACATTAAATCTGAAAAAATCAAAAAATTGCTTCGGTAAGCAGAAAAAATTTTAAAAAATATATTTTGCTAGGACATTTGTATAAAAAGGCCATTAAGACCTGGCCCTGTAGAAAACTTTTTAGACCTTATCCGACTAAAAGCCTAAAAAATCAACTTGTTTATGTTTTATCTTTATCTTTTTAGTTTTTCGATTTTCTCTACAAAAAGTTCCGAAAATATCAAAAACTTTAGATTTTCACTAAATTTATTAGAGAATATTGAAAAATTTAAATCGGCCAAAACATAGAGCATATAATTTTCTACAATTTGCTATTTATACATTTGGAAAAGCTATTTAAACAGGACAAAACATTTTTTCAAGCAAAATGATGATTCCATTATTCGAAAACTATCGGACTACATATTTCATTTCGCATCGCGTTATTGATTAATCGCAGTTGAAGGGATAAACTTTTTAAAATAATATCATAAGTAGAATTTTACAGCTGAATCTACATTACACAAATTTATATGATTTTTTTAAAAAAACATTTTTTTAATTATTATCAGATCATATGTAATCGAATAGATGATATCTATCATACGTACCTACCGTATTCTCTCTAAAATAAGGCTTCCCTCTAAAATAAGGCCCCTCTCTAAAATAAGCCCCCCTTAGGAGTTGGTTGAAAAAAATAAGGCCTCCCTCTAAAATAAGGCCCTCTCTCTAATATAAGGTGTTAAATAAGTTATTAAGTTATATCTATAGTTATCGAGAGATTAGAGAGAGTTATCCTCTCTCTAATATAAGGTGTTAAATAAGTTGTTAAGTTATATCTAAAATATGTTTCATTATTTAAAATTCTTATATTATAAATTTGTATCAGGAAATATTTCACAAATTAATGTGCCAATTTTGTAATATTAAATTATATTATTACAAAAAATATTTATCCAATTATGTACATTGCATTTAGCAGATAATTTGCCCACAAAACGGATGAATATGTACTGAAAAATTGAAATTGTTAAATTCTCTTATATTTTACATTACCATTATACTACCTATATATAATTCACAACAATATATAAGGAAATCTTATGAAGAATTTTTTTTATTTATGATATAGCATATATTATTCAATTTTCTTTGGAAAGAAAATATAATTTTAATAGAAGCCCCAATTTAAATAAAAACAGCAAAATATACCGTATTCTATCTAAAATAAAACTCCCTTTTGAGGGGGTTTGAAAAATATGACTTCTATTCTTATGTATGGTAATAGAATATTTCTAACTTATAAAGCGATCATCCAAGGTCAATAAAATTGAAAAGAAAATTCTTTGGCACATCGCCGAAGGTGAGTTTTTTTTGATTCAAATCGCATCAAAAAAAATATTACCCAATATGCAGTTTTGATGCTGAAAACAATTCTTTAGGGGTACAAACTCGTCGTTTTAATTCACAAAAATTTTTCTATCCTCCACATTAATATCAGTTTAATGATTTTTAGTGTGGAATGTGTAAAGTATTTTTTTAGAATGTCATTTTTTGCATTATTTGTGCTAATTTTTGTCGGAATTTTCTGCATTATCGATGGGATACCTTCTCATCCGAAACACCAAAATAAAAAAGAAATAATAAATCGGGCATTGGCAAAAATAGCAGCGGATTTGGAGGACGATTCGGATGTGCCACAATATGACGAGAAAAATTCGGAACATCGAAGGATTTATGCTGAATATTTTTGGTTGATAAATGTTGATGGAAACAATAAGAAAAAACAAATTCGAAAATAACAACAACATCAATCAGAAACGCCGAAAAAGCGAAAAACAGGTCCTTACATAATGACAAATATAATTCTAATTCAATTTATTATCTTTTTTATTATGTAAATTATTGATTTTTAAATTTTAATTTAGCAGACATTATTTTTTGAACTAATTTCACATTTATCAGTTTAGCTCCCTAAAATCAGGTCTTTAATAAATTGATAATAATAAATATTAAAAAGGGATAAACAAATTCTAGTGTCAGCTGAATTAGGAATTAATAAAATACGGATTTGTAAAGCAAAATATTGAACAAAAATATATATAGAATACAAAAAAAAACTTCTTGGCATTTAAATATTATAAAAAAATACCAAAATATTAAACAAATATTCGAATAAATTGTTTAAAAAATAATGCAATCTTAATATAAAGTATGAATAAAATTTGATGAAAATAATAAAAAAATAAAGGATATAATTAATTTTATTATTTAAAAAAGTTTAGATTAATTCGACGATTTTCATTGGACAGCTTTTTGAGAAAATGATGTCAAAAGATATTATGACTATTATCGATTATCCTATGAATTTTTTTCGGGCTCCCTTTATTTCCTCCAAAATTATTTCCTCCAATCCTTATTTCCTCCAATTTTTATTTCCTCCAATTTTTATTTCCTCCAAACTTATTTCCTCCAATAATGTAAAAACGTTCATTTCCTCCAATAATGTTAAAAAAGCTCATTCCCCCAAATTTTTTATTTTCTTCATATAATTTATATAATTTGATATACCGTATTTTTCCTAAAATAAGGGGCCCCATTATTTTTTTCAAAGTTCCTCCAGGGTGCCCCTTATTTTAGGATGCCCCTTATTTTAGAGATGCCCCTTATTTTTTTCAAAGGTTATTTTGGTCTATCCCTCCTCATAAATCCCTCGTCGCTCAATTATCAATCATTCATTTTTATTTTTTTCGCAACAACCTAAGCATTAATTCTCCAAAAAAACAAATAAGGGTTAGAAAACTTTCCGAAGTCCACTTTTATTAAAATTTGTCAAGCTTCGAAAGCAAAAAATTACTTCTAAAGCTCAATGAATTTAATTAGATTTTCTGGATTAAAAACAAAAACTCTCCTAAATTATTCCATTATTTTACCTTTTTAAAGCTTAAAAATGACAAATTGAAAAAACGGAATATACTAAATTTACCGAAAATTATTCATCCAACATAAAAATGACACAATTCATTCAATACTTATTTACATTTACAGTATTTGAAAAATTGTAAAATCTATAAATAAAAGTGGATGAACATAGAAAAAGAAAATCAGACAATATATTTTAACCACCATGTTTTCGGGTCATAAATTGAGAACATAAAATAAAATTTGAAATTCTCTAATATTTTGCGCTGATTATAGAAATGCACCTTATTTTAGGGATGTCCTTTATTTTAGAGATGCCCCTTATTTTTTTCAAAGTCCATCAAGGGGGCCCCTTATTTTAGAGATGCCCCTTATTTTAGAAGGCCCCTTATTTTAGGAAAAATACGGTAATTTATAAATTTCCTTTAAATTCATTTCATATAAAAGAAGAAAAAATGTTCATTTCACTTAAAAATTTCTAACATACCCCGGATTTTCTATCGTTACCTGGCTATTTACGGCAGTCGTGGGGGGCTTAGGCCAAAAGCCATGTTCTAAGGTGCGGGATGGATGATTTTTGGATTTTTAAATGCAAAATTTCTTATTATTGGGCTCACCAAAGGCGAGCATTTAAAAATCAAAAATTTTTAAATTGCATTTAAAATCAAAAATCATACAGCACTCACCTATTGAACAGTCCTGCCTCTTATTTTTTCCCTAATTTTATGTGAAATGAACATTTGAAATGAATTTATATGAAAAAATAAAAAATTTGGAGGAAATGAACTTTTTTACCTTATTGGAGGAAATAAAAATTGGAGGAAATATTTTTGGAGGAAATATAGTGTCGGCTTTTTTTCTTTGTACCCCTCCAAGTAATTTTTGCTAATTTAGCAATAACCATAAATCGAAGCAAAATCATTCAATGACATATAAATAATTTTTTATTAAAATATACAAAATTTTATATTTCATAGAATAGAATTTTTAAAAAAAGAAAAAAATAAAACAATTTATTATACCAGAATATGCATTTGGTCACATGTAAATCACTTCTAAAATATAATAACACATTTCCGACATTAGATTCGAAATTTTAGATTTTTAAATTTTCGATCCAAAATGGGGGCAAAATAATCTTAATTCTAACCCAAATGAGCATATTTTTCTGTAATTTTTTAAGTTTTGACCTAATAAAAATTTAGCAATATTTTTCATATTTTTATAGTCCCATAAAAATTGGCCGGAATATGCTCATAATATTTTATAGGTCCAAGCATCAAATAACATCAAAAAATCTTAACTAATGTAAGTAGCAATAGCTGACTATTATTATGTTATCCATAGACCCTGTGCATAGATTTGCAAAAAATGGTATTGATCCAATTTTTTGCACAAAATGCAATATACATAAAATTGTTTACAAACAAATAATACTATACACTTTTTTCTTTAAGGCAAAGCCCCTTCGAAGAGCTTTGAAAAAAATATCCCTCTAATAAAAGGCCTAGGTATTATTTTAGAGAAAATAGAGTAATATCATTATAATTATAAAATATAGAACGTGTCAAAATAACACAAAAATCCTTTAAAAAATCCCTTAATTTATTTCTTTACATTATATTTCGGATATTATTTCTATAAAAATTAATTTTTAAAATATTTTTTGCAAACATTTTTTGTAAAAATACCGAAAGTATAAAAAGAAAAGTTGTGTAGAATTTTGTGCTCTATCTTCTGGTATTGTTAGTTTGTCGAAATATCCTCTAAAAACTGTATTTTTTGGTAAAACTGTATTTTTCGGTATATAAAAAATTTGAATATAAGACTTTTTTCCTTAATAAATTTGTCATTTTTAAGACATTTTTTGAAAAAAAAATCCATTGAATGGGATACCGGCGGTCCCGATAGGGGCCGTAGGAGAAATTTTTGAAAATTTAGTCGTTTTTCCTTAAGAAAATTGGTCAATTTTTGCATAAAATTTTTCTAAAATCCAAAAAAAGTACAAAAATACACCCATGGTCCAAAAAAAGTACAAATCTTAAAAAAAAAGTACATCTGGAAGCCCTGTGTTATCTGTCCTTTTTTAAAAAAGGATTGTCTTTTTTCAGATCAAGAGTGTCCCTTTGTCCTTTATTTTGGATTTAGAAATTTTTTTTTCAAAAAATGACTAATTTTTTCTTAGGAAAAAGGATTAAATTTTCAAAACTTTCCCCGGCGGCTATTGTCGGGACACCAAACAGTTGATAATATTTTTATGGATACTTATGAAGACGAATTTTGAGGAATTAAGACAGGTAAAAAAGGTGAAATTACGCATTATTATAAATGTAAAGACATGATGAAATTTTTGCTGGGAAAAATGATGCGTAAAATTGATTATTTCTTCTAATTTTTTTGTTTTCAAAAAGTTTCCTTTATTTTGAGGATTTTCCCCAGCAAAATCTTTTATTTTTGCGCTTGCTGTCCTTGTTTCTGTAAATTTTCGAAACACCTCTGTGGTCTTACCTATTAAGTGTTCTACTGCGTCAGAGTCACAGATTGGGAAAATTGGATTTTTTATTTGAAATTTTAATTATTTCACCAAAAATAAAATTGCATTCATCATTCTTTCGTGGCCACGTAAATTAACCATTTCTAATTCATTAATTAGGTTCGAACAGGGAATCAGAAATCCTGGTTTATACATAATAACAGTGGATTTGTTGACAGTGTGCAATAATGCGAATGATCTCGGTCAGTAAAAAAGGTTTGGACATAGCGAACGAACGGTTTGTTCAAAGGCGACCGATCGCGAGTCTGATCATGATCAAGCTCCGTCCTCCGCCGGTCACTAATCGCACCGGTGACAAAACAGGATTCCATTTGCATCGTGGGACTGGCAACAGTGCGAGGGGCAATTGTCGTCGTCCCAGCAATCCTGGGCGCCAGCATGATGAGCCAGGAAGGACACCGTCAGCAAAAGCAGCAGCACGATGGCGAAGAAGATGGGCGACATTTTCAGCAGGGATTGTTCTTTGTGGATTAGGTATATGGATATACTGAAGTGAATGAGGAATGAAAACTGAATTTGCCATCAATTTGTTAGATGCTTTTATAGCGAGAACTTCTGCTGCTGATCTGAAAGTGCTGATCGATTGGATAAATCAAATGAAAATGCTCCAAAAATGGAAAGTGTAATTAATTTCGGTTGCCAATGGCATCCAATTTTGGCATTGTTGTCGAGTTGATGCTGATCAGCAAATGTTTATTGTTCTATTGGACAAATCACATGAAAATGGAAAGTGCAATCTGGTTGCATTTTTATTTTTATGTTGGTGCTGATGTATGTTGTTCCCAAAGTCGGAAGGGGCGGACAAGCAGCGGATGGCCAAGGATTACCGCGAGAACATGGAGACGGAGTTGAGCGATATTTGCAACGAAGTTTTGGTATGTTTAGGACTTATCAAATGTATAAAAGTGTAAAGCATCAAAATTGGATTTTAGGATTTGTTGGACAAACATCTGGTTCCCAAGGCGGGCAACCCGGAGTCCAAGGTGTTCTATGTGAAAATGAAGGGCGATTACTACCGCTACTTGGCCGAGGTGGTAATCGGCGACGACCGCAACAGTAAGTTGATTTTTTACGTCTTTTCTTATCATTTTATTGATCCGTAAGATATCGTCGACAAATCACAGCAAGCGTATCAGGAAGCCTTTGACATTGCCAAGGACAAGATGCAGCCGACCCATCCGATTCGTCTTGGTCTGGCACTCAACTTCTCCGTGTTTTACTACGAAATTCTGAATTCGCCGGACAAGGCTTGCCAGCTGGCAAAGCAGGTAAAACCTTAAATAGCATAAATCCTGAAATTTTGAGGATTTAACCTAATATTTTAATATATAATCCATCAATTTTATTAATTTTAGGCATATGACGATGCAATTGCCGAGTTGGACACGCTCAACGAGGACTCCTACAAGGATTCGACGCTGATCATGCAACTTTTGCGAGATAACTTGACTCTGTGGATATCGGACACTGACGGAGAGGAGCAGGAGGCTGAAGGGGAGGCTACTGACAATGAGGCCGGAGGCAATTGATTTGAATTAGACAAAAATCCATACTTGTTGCTTAAGAATGTTAGTGAACATCTGATTGTTTTGATCCGCTATGCTATCTAAAGATACTCTATCATGATTTTTTTATTTATTACCATTATATTCCAAAAAAAGATCTTCGATTTTCAAATAAAAACTTCGATGGTACAATAATTTCAATTTTCCATATATTTATGCTAGAACATTATTTTTTTAAACTAATGATTCTGAATTGCAAAAAATAAATTTTAGAATTCTCAAGAAAAGATTACCAGGTACTTCGTTTTCACATAGAATTATTTAGTTTTCACACAAAAAAAATTCAATTTACAGGAATTGTTTAGGACAGCCTTTTGTTGTTCCATTTCCCGTTCTCTTTTTCTAAAAAACGGATAAGTTCCTTGGCATTTGAGCCAATCCAGTAGTCAATCCGTATGAATGAGTATACATTGGTGCAATCAGCTGGCTTTAAAAAGAATCACCTATGGTAACATCCTGGAGGTGATATGCGAAGAAAGCTCATAGGCAGATATATAAGAAGTGGCTAGATGCGGCCATAACACTAGTCACCGAAAAAATTTTGGAGGTTTTTCGGAAAAGATTTGGAAACTATGCGGTTTTAAGGTTGAGCTGAGAGTTGTTCAGCTGAAGCAAAAGCCAATTTTCTGTTAAAGACCATTATGAATTTATATCATAGAAATAAAATTAATTGAATATATATAAATGGATTAAGAATTTAAAAATAAAAACAAATTTTGCCAAATTCTTAGTTTTTTGCCTAACTAAAAGGTGGATAAAATGTCGTTTGGTTTGATTCCCCGGGCGGGAATCGAACCGTACGACCTCCGGTGAGGCGATCAGATTAGCGCCTTTCCTCTCACCACAGAACCGATGCCCTTACCATCTGAGCTACCAGGGTGCATTTGCCCGTCTCTCTCGTGGATCTTATCAACCCCTGCCATAGGCATTTTAACCGTCCAGCCAGCTTCTTCCTTACAGCTTCTCCCTTTCACCGCACCGGTCCATCGGTCCCCAACCACAGATCGATCGGTGGATGATCGATTGCTGGCTGGCGCTGACGACGGTGAAGCTTTTTATTTAAAAATTTTTCCTTTATGAAGTAATTTGCTTAGTTTAAAATTTTATTTTTTTTAAATCCACAGTGGAGTAAAATATCTTGACCCTCAAAACTTGTAAATGTATTTGGCCAAAATCAATAATTTTATCTTTATTGATATTGAATAACTTTATCTTTATTGATATTGAAAAAAATATTTAAGAACATATTAATAACTATATTTTTTATTTTAATTAAAATTATTTTTTAGGTAAATCCTTTTTATTTAATCATAAATTTCATATTGTTATAATATTTCTCCGTAAAATTGATTTGTTTTTCTGCAAATAAATAAAATCCATTTATTTTTTTATTAATTTTATTAATTTATTAAAATATATTAAATTTGCATAAAACATATCGCCAATAGCATACGGGCCCCGAGCGCGCTACCCCCAGAGGACCCGAGTTCCCCCGCGCAGATTAGTCATGGACCCTTCACCGGCCAGATACATTATATATATATATATATATAATATATTTTACAATAAATAATATATTTATATTAAAATTAAAATAATCCTTCTAAGGTCGATTTCTGTCAGTCACTGGGATGATGATTACACATAGACCGGTTGCAGTTGTTCTATTGTAGCCCAATATGATGGTGAGTGCGTGTGTCTTGCTTTGTTGTCTCGGGACTCAAATTCATTTTATTTTCATTGTTAATAATATTTTATTGATAAACATTGTAATTTTCACACAACAGCTTAACAAATGCATCGAATAAATGTTGTCCTTTTGCCCTTGCATTCTGTCTA
>LDKF01000072.1:114870-128694 GCA_001026735.1 Rotylenchulus reniformis | reverse complement strand
TTCCTTATCTTATCTTATTTTCCTGTACTTCTGCAAAGTTTTGGGAACAGAAAATGGTCCAAAATAGTGCAATAGATCAAAAGAAAGAAGGTATAGAGAAAATGACCAAAAAGATTAGTAAAAATGGGAAGATAAATAAAAAATATATTAGAATGGTCAATTTACAAAAAATGTGCAAAATCTTAAATGGCGATAATTTGAGACTAACTTTTGTTCAAAATAGTGCAAATATCGTAATAAAGAATTAAATAATGCATAAAATACTTGAAAATAGAAAAGAAAACCGGGAAATGACATGCATTAAAATTCAGAATTAATAAAATTCAAAAAAAATTGCTTTAAGATCGAGAAAATATCTTGTAAAATTTTTTATATTTTTAAAATGGAAATAAAGGTCATAAATTCGAAGAAAAACTTGCAAAAAAACAAGGAAAATATTCATCGACGGAAAACATGAAAAGTCCAATAAATGACGATGCAGAGAAAGCTGCACTTAGCACGCAAATCCGAGAAAATAGTAGAAGGAGAAAAAATAAATAAAAATAACAATTATATGAGATGCTTTAAAGAGGATTGAAAATATTAAATTTGGCCAATATTTTTCTTCAAAATTAAGGTTTTCAGATTTGTTGAGGTTTGTCCCAATCACACGAATAAATAATATTTTCTGATTTTTTTAAAAATTATTTGGGCTTAAAAATGTAAAAATAAATTGTCCACCCTTTGGGTCGGATAAAATTGAAATTTGAGAAATGTATTTTGGTGAATTGTGGGAATTGAAGTTGAGGGACACTAATTATTTTGCAAAATTTTTTGTCATATGAGAACTCTACTAGAAGGAAGAAGAAAATGAGAAAATTGGCAGAATTCGCTAAATTTGATTTAAACATTTTTTAGATTAAAATGTAAAAAAAAATACTTTAATAAAATAAAATATAAGAACGAAAAAAATGTATAGATGTACAACCTATAAAATAAAATTTTTCTAAAATATTTAATCGCATTAAAGGTATATTCATAAAAATGACCAGTTGGGGTCCTTTCAAAAATTCTTATATAAGGAGAAAACTTAAAATTATAAAGAAAATTGCTGTTTGCTTTCTGAAAAAAAGAAAAGCTCCTAGATCGAAGAACTTTTAGTCAAATTCCTTTTTACCGAAAAATTTGCTTATAAAAAATGCTTTATAAGAATCATAAAATGTTTTGCAAAACTTGCAAAAGTTGACCCCAAAAACGGTAACCCATGCAAAAAAAAACGGTATCCTCTGCAAAATTATTATTTTAAGAGTAATTAACTGGCGGGGTACGGAGCGGCGGAGGGCCAAATATTGACTCACCCAGCCCCGGAGTGGTCTTCGATTAATTGTACTCGAGATTCCCGATGGCTGTGTTTGATCAACGAAATCCCGCGGGGTGGGACGGGGTGCTTTCGAAAAGTTTTGGGGGGCTGGCACCGCTTTAGCGGCGGCGCGTCAAGAGCTTTTCGGGGCGGCGGGCGGACGGCCGGACGGATTAGAGAGGAATGAGATTAAGGTGGATTAAACAATAATAAATCAACGCGGAAAATATTTTATAAGGTGCATAAATTGGATAAAAGTTTAATCGGACATGGAGAAAATAAAAGTTTGGAAAAAAGCAAAAGAAAATTTTCGATAGACTTAGACTCGCATGAATTTTATGGGTTACAATTTAAATATCAACATTTCAGTTTTTAATTGGAATTTGGATGATTTCTACATTTATTGCGTTCTGGCACACTAAGGAATAAATTATATTAAATTTGATAAATAAATAAAAATTAACGTGGAAAAATGTTTTATGAGGTACATAAAATTGTGATGCATAAATTGGGTAAAAATTTACTCTGATATGGATAAGGAAATATAGTTCGGAAATAATTTTCGTTAATTATTTGGACGCCGAGAAGATTATCATGTTCATTATAAGTACATGTTTTTTCATTAATTAAGATTTGGGATAATCATGTATAAATTAACTTACAGGGAAGTTTCAAAGTTGATCATATGAAAGCTATGGACTTTTTTATTGAATATAGATTTTTAGTCAAATTTATCATTTATTTGAATGCAAATTTGGTTGGTGTCTTAGCACATATCGAATTAAATAACATTAGACAAGGGTAGAAATAAAAACTTACGCGAAAAATGTTTTATGAGATGCATATAGATTAAAAAAATAATTTTTTAAAAATGAATAGTTTCTTCGAAAAATTTCAAAATTTAAGCATCATCAAAATTCTCACCCATTTGTATGTTTGTGATGGAAAATCTGGATCAAATATGGAAGATCCGAGATATGCAAACATGAAAGGTTTTATAGACAAACCGAAAAAATCTTTTTTAAATAGGCGGTAAGTTTGCGAGTTATGAAAAATAAATAAGGATTATGAAAAATAAATAAGAGTTATGAAAAATAAATAAGGAAACTGATTTTTGTTTTTTCCGAATAAATAAATTAAAATAAAAAGGTATTCAGTTTTAGATTTTTGCAAACTTAAAAAATATAAGAAGTGGAAATATCATAAATCTGGATAGAAACTGGTTTATGGCACATAAAATTTGGTTTTTGGGAGAAAATGTCGAAAACGCTAGCTACTCTCTCAAGTCAGTGAAGTGAAGGATCATAAACAAAACTTTATGGTTGCGGGTTTATGGTAGCAGATCGCGCGAGGAATAAATATAAGGGGGAAAATTTTTGGACAAATTCTGAATCATCTAAAAATTTTAGGGGAAAGCAACTTTTTCTATTATTCCGAATTTAAGTCAAAAAATCAATTTAAAAGAAAAAATATTAAATAGGCTTTAAAAATTAAAAAATATGAAAATGATATTCGGGAATAATTTTGGCGGCTCTAAATATTTTATGGCCAAAAATCGCGATAATTAAATTTTTATTGGATCATTGGTAAGGAAAATGGCAAAAATTTATTAAAAAATCGAAAAACAAAACTTTCGAAAGTTTCGATTGTCTCCGACCAAAATTATCCAGAAAATTGGGGGCACTGCCTGGTACATATACATAGGACGGGGATGGACGGGGGCGGTCGCGCGGAAGTGCGGAGATTTGGAAATAATAAATCAAACAAAAAGGCGAAATTTGTTTGGGAAATCCAATGGTCTTTACGGAGCGAAATTTGGCCAAAATATTTTTTTGAAGAAGAAGCGGGAATTTTAAAAAATCTGGAAGAAAAGTCAAAATTTTCAAAAAAAATTAGGTGGGGAGTAAAAGTTGATGAATTAAACGGAGTAACAATTGAAATACTCTCTTTAATAGAGAAGAAAATTCTTTTCAAATTATAGTGTCCATATTTTAGAGTAAAAAATGCAAAAAAATATAATCGCTTTGTTAAAAATTCTATGGACAGGTACGAGAGAGGAGTAAAAAATTATGACTACAAAAATGGAAATAATTGCTCCAAAAACATGTTTATAAAAGGGGAAAAATTCAAAAATGGATTCATGATAGGAAATAATTTAAAATCAAAAAATGGGCACGCAATGAAAGATTAATTATTTTTCCAAAAATTGCAAAAAGCTTGTAGCAATTAATCGTTTAGGTTTAAAATCTGTAATCAGAAAAAATATGGGCATCTTATGTAGGGAAAAAAATCTAAACCTAGCAATCAACCATTTAGGTTCAAAAAGTTGGTGTTTTGGCCGTCTAGGAGGATGGAAATTGGAAATTGGATTTTTTTGGCCTTCCATCGACGGCGGAGAGGGAGGAAGATGAGCGCGAAAGAAAAGTGTGAAGATTGGATCGGTTTTGGGACAGAGGACCCAGCAGGGCCAATAAAAAACNGATCCAAAAAGAACTAAAAAAATTGGGGAAAAATGTTGCGATAGAATTTACGAGGCTAAACAAACAATGTTTTCGCTCGTTCCTACAAGGGGCTCATTTATTTACACATTTTAAGGTTTGCCAAAAATTTGGAAACTTTTGATATTGGAATTTTATTTTTCATCAAAAAGATATCTTAGATATTACAAAAAATTAAAAATATATTTTTAAAGGGTTAAAATTCGTGATGAATGATCAGTAATTATTTTTTAAAGGTAAGTTCATTTATTTTTAGGATATATTTTTAGATTTTTACAATATTTAGGAAGAATATTTTTTCGATTTAGCACAAAGAATTAAAAATGTTTCCCTAAAAAGTAGTGAAAAATTTTAAAACATTTTTTGGAATTTTTTTTTTCGATTCAGTTTTTACTTTTGAGGATGTTAAATTGTCAATTTAAATTTGGTAAATTTGGTGGATTGTCCAATCCCATCGATTTACCCCAATCCGCGGACGGGGGCTAACATTGGGGGCGAGGGGGGGGGGTATTGGATGAGTCAGATCAGAGCAAACACACAAAAATGATGATGATGTTGTCGATGATGATGCGCTTTCGGGTGGAAATGCCAGCCGACGAGAAAGGACATCATCGGACATTCATTCCCGATCGGCCGAAGGGGGGCGGAAGGGCTCCTGTCTGTTTTTTCTGATTTTGACATTTTCAATCGGCTGGTTGTACAATGGGGTGCCAGCCAGCAAAGATGGACGGGACATTTTCTTCATTTTTAGGCGGGAAAAACAATAATGATATTGGATATGGTAGGGGAAAAATGACGAAATACTTCAAGAAATCAATTTTATGGGGTTGATAAAATTATAGATTTTGGACTAGCATTGAAAAAATCATAGATTTATAGAGCGAAAATCGCTATTTTTCGGAAACTTTAAAATAGCGCAAAACCGATGAGTTTCTAGGGAATAATGGAACAAAGGGGATAATAAGATAAAAGGAATGAAGGAATTCAGAGAAATCATTGCTTTATCCTCTTAAAGCTGTTTATGAAATGAATGAATCATCGTTAGGGATGATTTCGAAAGATTATGAGTGCATGGCTGAAATTTCGAAAGTTTATGAAGGGTCTGGTTTCGAAATTTCGAAATACCTAACAAGTGACCGATTTCGAAATTTTGAAATCTTTAAGAAAACTTGACCGATATCGAAATTGAAATAGAAAGGAGGAAATATTTCGTAATATAAATTTCCAATAAGGTGATTTGGAAAAATAAGGAAAAATTAATTATGATGATTTGCATAATCAATGGGATGGTCTGGCATTATACGTAAGATGAGAAATAGTATAGGGATTAGAGAGAATAAGAAATAGCGTGTGAATTGAGAGACCACTAAAAGCACTAGTGAAAAAAAGAAAAAGCGAGAGCGCGCATTATTTTTGGACATAGAGTGAAGCAGAGACAGAGAAAATGATGCAACACGTAAGAGTGCAGAGAGGGTGGAAGAAGAGTGTATGTGGAAAGGTAAGTCGTCCGCGCCGGAAGGATTTCGTCATTTTCAATTATTTCAGTCCAGTCTGGAACAAAAATTGCTGTGGACGGGACTTGATTTTGAAATTGAGGCAAAATAAGGGGGAGGCGAGATAATTGGATGAAAGTTTTGGTATTCTGACGCGAAATGAAAAAATGGCGCAAAAATCAAATCGATTTTCCAAATTTAACATTTGAAATACCTAATTTTGGAAAATGGAATTTGGAGAATGAGGAAATTTTGATTTAAAAAATGAGAGATTTGAATAATTGGATGAAATTTGGTTGATTTGCTGGCAAAAATGGGAAAAGCTGGGAAAATCAAATAATTATCCATCGATAGTTTAAAAAATATATAATCTATAAAATAGCTTTATATAAATAGGGAGCGGATTTTTATGCGCAAAAATTTTCAAAATATGCGCATAAAATATGCACGTAAAATGCCAAAATATGCGCAAAATATGCTCAAAATTTCCAAAATATGCACAAAATATGCGCAAAAATTTGACTAAATATGGCCTAAAAATGCAAATTTTTGCACAAAAACCGTAATAAACTATTTTTAAAGCGAATTTAAGCATATTTAAGGCATTTTTAGGTTAAAATTAACTTTGATACGTTTTTCTGCATTTTTGGCCTTTTTCATGCCTTTTTGGAGATTTTTTGAAAAACAATGTTTTTCTTAAGAAATTTGGCCATTTTTCTTTTAAAAATTATAATAGTTTAACCATTCTGGAATTTTTCAAAATTGACAAAAAAAAATTGATAATTGTCCGAAAAATTTCAAAAAATGCAACAAAAATTCTCACAATATGCATATTTTTCTCAAAAAATGCCCAAAATATGCTCAAATATGCGCAAAATATGCGAAATATGCAAATATGCACAAAAAATCGAAAATATGCAAAAATATGCAGTTAGAAAACCATTCTAGAGCGTTCAAAACATGCTAAAAACGTGTTTTACGTGATTTTCAGGCCGTTCTGAGCCAGCAAAAAAATATGCATTTGCATAAAAATCCGCTCCCTATATATAAAATCCATTTAATTCGAATAAAAATAAAGGACATAAACGTTGGAACAAAGTAAGCATCAAATTAAATTAAAAAAACAAGAACGAAAGTTTTAATTTTTTTTATTATGTTCCAAAGTATAATTTCACCCGTAAAATTTTGTTTTCCTCTCATTTTTCTGTGTTAATAAAAATATTTAGAATTGCACACATAATTTTCATTGTATGTAACTGAGTGCATTAAAGAAAAATATTCTATAAAAATTTGATAGGAAAGTAAACATTAAAAAAAGGTATTTAGTTAGATGTTTTAAGTTTTAATTCGAAATAAAAATAAGTAAAAATTAGAAATTTTGACAATAAAATTTTTATAAAATTTAAAATTTTAAAAAATTCTTCATAAATTTAATTTTCCAATGAAGCAACAATAAATATCGTTTTCATTTATTTTGAATATTTAAAATATTCACAAAAAATGATCAAATAATAAAAAAATAATAATAATTTTTACGTAAATATCTGTATATTATAAACTAAAAAAAGAATTCTTAGAACTCTTATTTACCCTTTCATATTAGCTTCTCAACGTAGAAAAAAAAAGAAAAACACATATTTTTGGGAAATGGGGCGATAAATGCGGGGGATCGATGGATGCCCCGGGATCATTCTCATCTGACAGATGATAATGGCCGGCGAAAGTCCTAGGGACAGCCGCTCCGTAAAGCATTATTGCATTATATGATTGGAGCTTATTTTTTTGAGAAAATGAGAGCCATTGGAATTGGATCCATTGGAAAAAAGCAAAAAAAAGTTGAATTGTCTGATTTTAATCATAACATGATAGAAAAATGGAAAATCCAAAAAAATAAAATAAAAAAGGATTTAAAGAATGATATATTAAAAATTATTTCAGGAATAAAATTAAAAAATTAAGGAGACATTGTTAATACTTAAATATATATATATTAGGGTTGTTGGCAACCGGTTAACCGAACCGAAACCGAAACCGAAAACCGGTGTTTTTGGGCCTAAAACCGAAACCGAAAACCGGGGGTCCCAAAACCGGCCAAACCGAAAACCGGGACCCCAAAACCGCCGGTTTTTCGGTTTTGAAAATGCACCCCTAAGAATGAGAAAATTGAGAAAAATAGGCAAGATCAAGGGCCCCAGATGGTTAAATTTCTTAAGAGTTCAACATTAAATTTTCAAATTTTTCTTTGGTGACTCCTATTGGAGCTGCCAATATTTCATATTTCTTTAAAAACATACCAAAGTTGAAAAATCTAGATTTTCAAATGCCCGGTGGCCTAAGATCACTGCTTTGAACTCATATTTTGGTCTTTCACGTACTAGTACGAGTGAAGTACAATGGTTCGAAAAGTATGGCAAGATATACGAGTACGAAGTACGATCTATCCGACCTCAGGAAACTGTTGAGAACTATTTGGTCTATCAAACCATATTAAGATCTTTTTCAAATATTCATTCTTAAATTTAATAAAAAAAATTTTATGGTCCGAATTTTTCTTCTATATCAAGAAGCCAAAATTTTCCCTTTTTCCTCCAATTTTCCTAAAGAAGAAGCCTAAAAATTGCAAAATTTTTCTTTGGCGGCTCTTTAAGGGCTGCCAACTCCACATTTATTCCATGAAATTTCTCCATAAATGCAAAAAATTGATCAATTTTTCATAAGAAAATGGTCTAAAACGCGAAATTTTCCTCAGCGACCCTGTCGGGCCGCCGAAAAACATCCCTCCCCTTCAAAAATAATTTGAATTAAAGTTCAATTTTCGATGTTTAAAATTCAAAGTGCCAAACAGGAAAATTTTTGAGAATTTCACTGTAAAAGGTTTCCGATAGCTCTAAAAAGATTGGAGAAAATGTTTGCATTTTGATTTTTTGAGATATGTATAATGGATGATATTTTGCTTTGAATTAATTTATGTTCAAGATTTCATGCATTCCTGAAGCTGTTTGAGAGCAAAAATTGAATTTTTTGAAATTATTATCGATTTTTTGGCCGATTTTTGAAAAACCGGTAAAACCGGCGGTTAACCGGGGGTCAGGCCAAAACCGAAACCGAAAACCGGGAGTCCCAAAACCGGCCAAACCGAAAACCGGGGGTACCGGTTTTAAACCGGTCGCCAACAACCCTAATATATATGATGAATAATGCACCAGATGAAAAAATATATTTAATATTAAATAAACCAATTATGTGAATAAAATAAAACAGAGACGGAAGCTTTTTAATAATAAGACGGAAGCTTTTTAATAATTTTGATAAAAATTTAAATTCAAAAAATTTAACGGTAATTACTTTTAAGATTATTAATAAGCCAAAAATACTATATAAATTTGATCGATCAGAAATCATATATGACCACCCAGAATGATTGGCCCCTACCTATTGTTTGGTTGGCCAGAAAATCCTAATTGTAAACAAGCTACCATCCCATCTGTTAAAGGAAAATTGATCAACAAATTCTTTTTATAGTATTTACATATTTATTGAGAATAAATACTTTAGAGAATAATAAAAATGAAATAAAAATAAAATACTAAATTTTAAAATATTTATGTAATGATGAATCATCTATCCCTTCAAAAAGTCAGAGAACAGAAAATCTCTAGGAAAGTAATCCGTCAATTGGTTGGGCAAAAAAAAAACAAAATAAAAAAGTTTTGGTCCCAATTGTCCAAAGACGAAAAATGTGACTTTTTGCCTTATGATTTAGAGCTGTCGGAAAGCGAAAGTATTGTGTTGTAAAGTCCGGCGGAAAATACGATTAATGGAGATAAAAAGGAAAAGGATCCTATAAAAGTAATTTTTTATTTCATATAGAAAGCATAAAAGCCTCTTTTCATTTGATAAAATTAAGTTTATTTAAAATTATAATAAATATTTTAAATGCATATCTGGCTTCCTCATATTAACGTCACTAAAGCGCAAAAATAAAAAATCTATAGTTTATCAAAAAGTGTATGATAAAAAAAGAAAGAGACTGGATTCAAAAATTGAGAAAAAAATGGACACTTACTCATTTTAAACGCTTTTTATGCCAGGCCAATTAGCAAGCCTATTAAATTGTTTAAAAGCCCTTTTCAACCACCTATTGAGCTTATAAAAAAGATTTGATGCTTGTAAAATTTTTTGAAAATTCATGGCCTGACAAAAAGTTTATAACTAGAAAAAACCTATTTATTATATATATAAAAATTTTTAAATAAAAAAATTGGTGCCTAATTATTTGGCTGATGATCGATGCTGATTGTCATTTTCTGTTTCAAAATTGTCGTAAATAATTCACCCTATGGGATTTACATACAAAATTAGGATTACTATTCAGGGTGGAGGGTTACGCAATTCTAATTTTTACCAAAATGATTGGAACCAAAATTTAAAGTGCTAATTAAATTGTTTTTGAGATCAAGCTCAACGGTTCAAAAATTGTACAAAGCGCTGAGAATTCCAAAATTTTAATCTCCGGCGGAAATGCCACCCATTTTTTTTTCATTTTTCGCCGATCATTGTTCACTTTTTCGCTCCGCTGAAGATGTGACCCATCCATCCGCCGTCGGGGATGGATGGAACAACACAACAATTGCCCCCGACTTTTTTCCTGTTGTTGTTGGCGGGAAATCGGCCTTTGTCATCAGCAGAAAAATCGGGGGAAATCGTCGTTGTCGTCCTTTTTGGAGGTTGGGAAAATTCTATGGGATGTAAAATCTCCATCGATAGAGGAAGGCCCTACCCCCTCCCAAAAGGTAATGCTAAATGGGGGTGAAAGGAGAGAAGAAAGGTCGTTGGAGGACAAAGGCATCCCCGGGAGAATGCATTTTTATTGGGAAAATTTATGCCTATTAACTGGATTTTCCGGCTACAAAATCGCATAACAATTTTTCAATAAACAATAATTTAGTAAAGTTTTAATGGTTGAAAAATTCATTTTTTGTTTCATTGTTTTTAGAGTGAATTTTCTGTAGAGATTTTGGTCCTAAAGAGTATTCAAAATTTACGTCCTTCCTATAGGAAAATAAAAAATATTATGATTCTTTTTATGAATTACAGTATTAAAGAATTCTGAGTTTTGGCATAAATTTTCGCCTATATTTGCTTTTTGTACTTTTGGGGCGTAGCAAGGGTTTAAAGTATTCGAGAATGGTGACTAGTTCAGCATTCTCAGGCCCTATCGCAATAAAATAAGGACATCAGGGTTAAGAAAACTAAGATTTTGGAGGGAAAAATACGAACACCTTTAAAAATGCACAATTTTCTATAAAAATTTGAATTTTTAATTTTCCAACTCATCAATAAGTTTGCCGTACTGCCACCAAATTTACTGTGAGGACGCGGACACGATAGATTCGCCGGAGAACTTACGGGAAATTTAAAATATTGAAAATTCAGATGTTTTTTCTTATAAAAAGGTCCTTTTAAACAAATGTCTTTAAATTCAAAAATAAGGAAAAAAGAAGGACATGATTCCAAAATAATGACAAATCTTAGAAATAAGGACATGAAATTTAAACATCCAGAATCCATTTAACGAGTATTCAGATTTTTACTTCTATGTTTTAAGTATTAGACCAAAAAATAATTTTGAATTTTTTCATTTTGAAGGAAATGGATATATTTTCGAAACCTAGTAGAATTGAGAAATGAAACATTGTTTCTGAGCATTTTTCCTGACGAACAATAAAAAAATAATGGTAGAATGTTTCATTTTTTGCATTTAAATCGAACAATGCATTTTGGTAAAACCCCACTAAAAGTCTGGTGCGTAGGCGCTACTCCCTTTATCATTACAAAAATTTGTAAAATCAATTTTTATTATACAAATCTGAGAAAAATTAATCGTTTGCTTATTAGTCCAATGGGTGTATAATTATATTTGAATATTTTTGACAAGGCCGAATTCAAAAATGAATAGAAGCAAATAAAATTGGGATTTTAAATTCAACTTTCCATTAGAACAAAAAAAATCAATTTTTTCAAAATCTTTTAAATACTGTACTGATACGAAAGCGGGAAAACATTAATTGAAAAGCGAAATTATTATCCTACAATAAATATATTTTCCATGAATATACCATAAACCTATAAGAAAATCGCGAAATTCTGAGCTTTTATTATAGGCAAATACATCGGCGGAAGAATGTTTTGGTGTCGCTGAGGCGAGGAATAACATTCGTTCTCGGGGCCGGAAATGGGGAGGGCAGAGGACGGATCGAGAGCGGAACTTATGTTCCGTTCCAAAATGTGTGCAAAAGCATCCTCCCGATCGGTGGAGAGGGCCAAAGCACTTTTGGATTGGGGCTTAAAGGTGGATTATTAATTGATTTGGCCCAGGTCCAATCAGATCGATCGGCGGGGACCAATAAATTTGATCCACCTTATACGATCCCCCGAAAATCTTCCCGATCAGGACCAATTGCTTCTCCTCCATTCTGATCAGATCAGATCCAAGAAGCAGGTGTCGTTGCTGTATTTCCAAACATCCCGACATTGGACATCGGCCCCCTATGGGACAACTGTTATTCCTGAGTTTTGGCATCCACCTCTCGACCCCTTGGCCCTCACTAACAAATCACCACCCTCTCTCCACCCGCCGATCAGATCTGCAGCAGGATCAGGTGCATAACCCCTCGGGACATCCTCCACCTTTGGTTGTTTCTTTCTCTGCTGCTTTCTGCCGACGGCCTCTCTTTCTGGCTTTATCTCTGTCAATCCGATTATATCTCTACCCTCCAACCTTTCACTTTATCTCGATTCTTTCTCTCTTTCTCTTTCAAGTCTATACATCTTCTAGTTCTTATTTTTCCCTCCCCCTTATGTAGACTTGATCTCTCTTCTAGTTTATCTTTTTCATTTTTAAGCTTTATCCCCCCTTTCTCTCTTCTATCTTTATCTCTCTTCCTCCCGGTTTTATCTCTCTCTCACTCTTTCTCTATCGCTCTCTCACTTTGGTCTTTATCTCTCTCACTTTCTCTAAATCTCTCCCCATTTTGGGCTTTATCATCTCTCTCTCTCTCTCTCTTTAAGTGGATAAATTGATGTTTCGGATCACCAGTTGCACCCAACCCAACATAATGCCTGGGGATTTCGAGATTGATGTTGGAGTTGGAACCAATTTTCTGCATTCTGTAGGTGATTAATGACTTTTTGGCATCAGGATAAATGGATGATCGGCCCTTTCAAAATCGGTGTCTGAGCAGTGATTTTCGAAGAAAAAAGAAAATATAAAATAAAATAAAAAAGGGATATTTAAGTTATCAATTTAATAAATAAAAATAAATTAATTAGGGATTCTGCACCAAAAACATCTAACATCTAACATCTAAAATGTTTATGGAGATTTGGATGGAATGTGCTCATATTCGGGGCAAAATTAGTTGCATCATTATGAAATTTTATTTTTATTTTTTTACTTATATCATTAAAAGCATAATAAAATAAATTTATTAATTTAAAAATATGAATACCTATATTTGTATACAAGCAAGGTATTGAAAGTGTCTAAAAATAAAAATTGTTTTTTCTACTGGTCCAAATGGTCTTATGTAGAAAATAAGAGTCGAAATAGTGAGGGGAACCTCTCGAAGAGTCAGTGACTCCAAGGTCGAAATTTAACTCAGAAATTTATTTTTATTGTCATTTTTTGGTTTGTCTACATATAAATTTAACTAATGCAAAATAAAGGATTGTAAAAGCTGTTTGAAACTTTTAAATATTAATGCAACGTTAAGCAATAAAAATCGAAAAAATAAATTTAGAAAAATTTTTATGTAAAAATGGTCAAAAAAGGAAAGAGTCACTCACTCATCTAGACTTTTCATCCTTTTAAAAGGCTATTTTTTAGGTGTTATGGTGACTAGGCATTTCGTGGTTTGGTGAAGCCTTCCTCTCTGTTCTCTGACCCTACTGAAGTGAGAGAGAAAGAGAAAAATAAGAGAGAGAGAGGGAATAGTATTGCGAAAATAAAATGTATCAAGGACGAAACGCCTAAACATATAACCTTGTCAAAATGAAGAGAAAGTTTTGAAAAGTAACTTGCTAATCAGTGTTAAGAATGAGAAATAAATTTTTTTTTTTGAATAATTTTGAGTCGAATTAAAATTCCTTGCTATTTTTTGCATAACACATTCACATTTTACTTACATATATGGAAAATTTGTAGAATATATTGTAAAAAATTCATTATATGCATTCATCTTTTTAGCCATTGGTATCATAGCTTCCAACAAAAATACAATCCAACCGGTAAAATGTTCAGTATCCGAATATTAGCATATTTAGATCTAAAAATGTTCACGGGCATTTGAATAGGGTTTGCTCATTTTCAGGGCATACAGTACCTAATTTGATACGAATTTTATTATAACTAGGCTTCAAAACGCCACTTAGAAAAACAATTTTTTATCAAAAATTAAAAATCAATTTGTTATCAAAAAATAGAGTTAAAAAA
>LDKF01000072.1:37471-112990 GCA_001026735.1 Rotylenchulus reniformis | reverse complement strand
ACAAGAAAAAAAAATCCACAAGAAAAAAAAATCCACAAGAAAAAAAAATCCACAAGAAAAAAAAATCCACATCTATATTTTTATCACTAATTTAAATTCCAACAATTAATTAGAAAAATTGCTAAAATATTTTGAAAAATTGTGTTGTTGAAAATTCCAGCACCATTACGCATAAATTACCCATTTTTTTAATTTAAAATCCATAAACATTCACTTTTTAATATATTTTTAATTAAGAAATCTGCAGATGAGAGATGAATTTTCATTGTAAATTTCTCTTAGATATGTAGCAAAATATGAAAAGTTGCTTTTTCCGCCAATTTTTAAATTTGTTTCGGAATTTTAGGAGATAATAATTAAAAAATTAAAACTAAAATTGGTTTATTGTAATAAAGATTATTCTCATTTTGCTTTTAATAAATGATATCCAAACTTCATATTCCACCTTGGAAAAAATAACTAAAAAATATAAATGAACATTTATTAGACATGGAAACACCAACTGGCCGGTTTGTTGTGAGTTAAACAAGAAATGCAAGAACCCATGGAGCCCCGAAAAGCCCTACAATGGCAAACCAGGTAAAAATATTTTTTAATCTAATAATAATAAAGAGAATAAATGCATTTTTTAAAGATCTTTGAAAAATATATTTTTAAATTTTCGAAGTCGAATTTTTCAGGTCATCTGAGACATCTATGCCATTATTGTTGTTTGTGGAAATATTTGCAATATAAAGGATTCAATGTCAATGGTAAAAAAACGTAGGATTAATAAATTTATAAAAAAAATTATTAAAAAATAATTTGGATAAAAAGAAATTTATTTAAAAACTAATTTCTAAGTTATAGTAGTTAGATACTATTATTATTGGTTTTTGTTGTTTAATATTCTAACATAAAAATTTTTAGTTCTAAAAATAAAATAGTTTTAATTGGAATTTAAGTCTATTTTAATCATCAAATTTTGAAATTCTTCATTATTTTTTTTATAAATGATTTATTATTTTATTCCATAAAATTTAATTTTATCGAACAATTATCAATTTTTATTAAATAAAGAAATTGAAAAATAATTTAAACTTATTTTTTGTCAGCCGTTGGAGCCGGAGGATGGAGTTGGCGAAAAACTGTTCGTCGTGGACCATTAGTTTTAAAGCAGCCACAGGCAGTGGTAAAGGTCTTTTTTTTGTCAAAATTTTATTTATCAAAATTTATTTTAACCTATTATACCTTTTACCTAACTCGTTAATGCTCACTAATAATCAATTGAATATTCAAAATTGTTAAAAAAATATTCTTATAAAAATAAACATGTTTTAGTTGGGATGGTTTTTATTATAAATTTTAATTTTTAAGCCAACTAATAATGCACTGATGCTAGCTTCTCCTCCACTACAACCTGCTCTAAGACAGAAGAGGGTAAAATTTTTTTGTTTATAATATAAAATTAATGAGCTTTTGCAAAAATATCGGTGAATAAAAAATCTATAACTTTTATAGGCCTTTTATTTTTACGCTTTTTTCAAATTATAAGATTTGTAAAAAAAATCTAGAAAAAATCAAGGAAAATTAAAATTTTTAGTTTTGTCAATAAATAATTTTTTAAATAATATTTATGCACCTTTCTCTGAAACATCCACATTAATCATCATTATTTTAGGTATGCAAATTTTTGGCTCTAGTTAAATTTAAAAAATATTTTAAATTAAGAATCTTTTCAATGATTCCTTTAAACTCTCTTATGCACTAATTGATAACTTTTTTAAAATTGCTATTAATAATTATTCCTTTTCGCTATTTTTCCACTTTTTTTCTTTTTTAGCAGCAATTTCGTGAGGCCCAGGAGATGTTGTGCCGACTGTTTGCAAGCAGTTCGCTGCGTGTTCGCTTTTCCTCCAACATTTTTGATCTGCAACATCAACACCAACTGCAAATGTTTGCAGAATACGCGCTTAGAATTGGCGCTGAATTTATGCGTTTCATCAATATCAAAGGCACAAACTTGCTGCGTTGCATCAAGGTCAGTGACACAAACAAAACGTTAAACGATTTTACGATATTTTGCGGCTCTCGCTATGATGTTTAAATCAACCATAGAAAATTGATTTCAATGTCAAAAAATAGAGCAAAAAATTAACTACAAAATGAACCCAAGCATACTCGAATTGGATACTATGAAAAAAAAGTTATGGCTAAAATGCAGTGAATTTGTTTTTTTCTCAATGGACCATTCGAATGGGCTTAGGCTCATTTTATAGATAATTTTTGCTCTATGCTTTTTGACATCAAACTCATTATAACTAAATGAATCTAATTATCTATTACACAAAAATTCTAAATTTAGCCACCCGAAGAACACGACGGTATCGAGATCGTAACTGATGGTTTGCACGCCAATTCCTTGCATTATGGACCTTATAGAGGAGTATACATGTTGAGCTTGCCAGTAGGAATTCTCACAGCAATTACGGTCATTGCTTTCTATTTCATTATCGATAGTATAATATTTATTAAAGAAATAAGAAGTTAACGATCTTCCTTACCAATTTCGAAAATTTTCTTTTAACTCAAAAAATTCAAAGTATGCTTTCTCCCAATTTCTTTATTTTTATTCATTTTTTCTCCAAATTTCCTTAAAATTATAATTTTTTTTTATTAAAACAATAATATCTACTAAATATCCAATCCAATTCTCAGTTTATTTTGTCTTATTAACAGAATTTTTCATTAAATAATTTTGATTTTAATAGTTCTTATCCCTGTGTTTATACATTTTTTGTAATTATTAAATGTTGTCCAAAATTTACAGACAACCCATAATTTTATCAAAAAATATACATGATATAAATTATATGGGATTTACGAGAAAAATTCAAATCTTTTTTTTCTTCGAGTACAATTTATTATTTATTGGTAATGTGGAATATTTTGTTTTTGCCTAATTGGATATAATATTTATCAAAGAAATAAGAAGTTAACGATCTTCCCTACCAATTTCGAAAATTTTCTTTTAACTCAAAAAAATTCAAAGTATCCTTTATCCCAATTTCTTTATTTTTATTCATTTTTTTCTCCAAATTTCCATAAAATTAAGTATACCAAAAATTAAATTATTGTATATCTTTGGAAGGTTTAACCTATAGAATTGCAAATTTTTTTATTTATAACTTGAATTTCTGGAAATTTTTCTGCATATAACCGAAAAAATAAGTCGCATATTGCAATTTTTATTAATTAAATAATTACAATTTCATGAATTTCCATTTTCCAGAACGATTTTCGCGGGTACAAGCATTGCCTGGGACGCAACTTTGGGGACATGTTGCGTTTGATCAAAAGCGTTTTTGCCCAACACAACGCACCCTATCCCAAAAGGGCAAGATCGATGTCGCGTTTTTTGGATGGTCTCGACGTGAATAATTCGCTCGTCCAACAATGTCTCGGACATTTTCTCTATAATTCGCTGTATGGAGAGCCACAAAAGTATGGGATGTTGACCATGGTGAGTTTGGATTTTTTTAACTTAAAAAAAGCTAATTTGAATGTGAATAATGCACTATTTCTATTGTTTTTTTTCATTTCATTATATTTTATGAGGAAATTTTTGCCCTAAAAATCATCCAAAATGGTTTTTTTATAAAACATATCCAAAGCTAAATAAATAAAAAATAATAATTAACTCATACTAGAAATTGGATCCAACCAATGGATCTCAAAATAAACAATGATTTAATAATTATATCAAGCTATTTTGATGATCATATCTTTAGATAAACATAATCTATTAGATATGAAAAAATTAAGCATTTTTTGCTATTAAAAATATTTTAATTAATACATCAACATTGACTTTCAATAAATTTAAAAAAAATCCTTATATATTTACCATTTCAAAGATACATTTTCAATTTGTGGAGATATCAGGGAAGGACGTCGATTACTTTGTGTTTATGAAACGCACATATGGAATGTGGCAAGGTCAATATATTTTATAAATTTAAAAAATCAAAAGTAAAATTCAGAAAATAATACCCATTTGTATTTGAGTTTTAAATTTGATCTGCCATAATTTTAAAAGATTGTTCTCCACAATGTGCCAAATTTTTGGTCCTCAAGACTCCGATAAAAATCCCTTGATTAATCATCCATTAAGTCTTGCTCCCCTTAAAATAAGCTATTTTATTTTATTATTATTATTATTTTTTTTTAATTATAAAATTATTTCCCAATTGTTATTTGAAAAGTCCGACCGTATATCATTAGGAAATTTTATTACAAATATTTTTATCGAATAAAGAGTTCTTAAAAATAGAAAAATGTCTAGTACCTTAGTAAATATGTAGAATTTTACATATCTTTTTTGCTTATTATTATATCATTATTGTTATATCACAAAATTAACTCAAAAGAAAAAAAGTTATATTAATAATTAAAAAATTTAAATACATTTTTAGGGATTATTCTGAAACTGACAAGTGTCACTATACGTGTGGACTATCTTCACCGTTTGTTGGATCTGATCGAGCCAACCACTCTTATTATTGAGAACATCATACTGATGACTGCGAATAGCGATAGAATTGTATGAAAAATAATCCCAAAATTATTATTTTTTACAAAAATATTTTTTAAAAATCAAATTAACATCAACCAAGCTTATTAGTTAAATATGTCATTATTATATATGATATATTGCCACTTTTTTTAAAAAAGAACAGTATTATAAGTAAAGTTCAGGGGAGCTAGAAGCAAAATAAAATCGGAGGTCATTTTCTACATGGTCAAATTAGGCTAAATTTTTCTCGACAATGAAATGGGCTATCGAATCGTTTCAAAAGGTTATCTGATAGTACACAATTTGAAGTAAATTCCAGCCAAAAATGAGCTTCCTAGCTTAATTGTTTACTTTTTACAAGGCGCCTTTTTTGAAACATCGATTTTGAGCCCATCGTCCAAAAATTATATTTTTAATAAAGTGACCAAAATAAGCTCGGAAAATTAAATTTTTGAATTATAAGATATATTAATGAACAATACAATTAAACAAAAATGATTATGTCTTTTGAAAAAATCCCAAAGTTGAAATTCACACATTGACCTTAGAAATTGGCCTAATTTTTAGGTGTTTTTGTAGATCCCATAATAATCTTGTTTGAATTTTCTGAATTTTTACTTTTTTGCTACCAAAATGAGGGTACTTTAGCCTTTTGTTTTTTTTTAAACTCTAAAAGGGATCAATTACTTCAAAATAAATACTTCTTGGTTAGATAATAATAAATAAATAAAGTAAATTATTTATTAATTTTTGTTTCATAAAAAATATCCTAGTAACAAACCCTTAAAATGGACAATATTTCACGGCAAAAATTTACGTTAAAAGTTGATTTTATTGACGTTTATTAAAAGATAATGTGTTAATTTCAAAATTTGTAGAAATATTTTTGTAGAGAAAAGATTAAAGCTGAAAATGTCAAATAATTTTTAAAATTTATTTTTTCCGCTCAATATTTCTTATTTAGAAGAGATTGATTAGTTTATATAGTTTTCATTTTGCTATTTATTCACGAAATATTAAAAACCTCCAATTAAGATTTTTTAAATTTTAAGTTCGTTTGGCAACCTGATTTGATGGTCCTCAAGTGCACCAAAATTATCATTATCCGAGATTCTCAACTGGGAATACCGGCTGATACATTAACGGAAATTCTGCAAGATTCTACTCATCCACCTACCACCATCACGCTTAAGGTTATTTTTTTACGATGGGGGTCGTTTCATCCCCCACGTTTCATCGCCAGAGCAAGAAAAATCTTTATAGGTAACTCAGCTCAAATGCAATCTAGAGAAAGAGAAACAAATTTGGTGTCATTAGATAGGCCTAAATGTCTGCCATAAAAAAGTAAAAGAGATCATCCGGTTTGGCCAAGTGAGAAAAAAGTTATGGCCAAATTAGGCACTAAAATCGTGATTTTGGCCAAAGATTTGGCCATACCTTTTTTCACACTTGGCCAATCCGGGTGATCTCTTTGGCGTTTTTATAGCAGACATTTAGGCCTATCTAATGACACCAAATTTGTTTCTCTTTCTCTAGATTGCATTTGAGCTGAGTTACCTATAAAGATTTTTCTTGCTCTGGCGATGAAACGTGGGGGATGAAACGACCCAGTCCGTATTTTTATGGACTAGAAGGATTATTTTTAAGTCCATATTAAAATTTAATTTAAAACAACTTAACTTGATTTAATTTTTTAATTTAATTTAAACCATTGTTTAAGAAATATATAAAAATCTTCATTATTTTTCTGCAGAATTGGGTGGATGTTATGGGTTCGCTACCATACCCAGATGGCTTCAAGCTTGTTAATACGGGGCAATTCAAGTATGAATAAATTTAAATTTTTGTGCCTTTAATTTTATTTTTATTGTAAATCTTTAATGTTAAACACCGCCAAATTCCGAACTTTAGTTTTTCGGATTTTCAATTTTCTGATTTTCATATCTTTCACATTTCTTTTTATATAGATAAATATTTTTTTTATATTTTTAAGTATTTTGCTCATTCATTATATTTATGCGAATTATTTTTTGCATGAAAGCCAACAGTTATGGTTTTTCAAAGAATTTGCTTTTTTATCATCGTTTTCATTGATCCTATATATAAAATTCCCCACCAGCTAAAAATTATAAATTTTCCTATTAGATATTATTCTTTAAATAATTTGATTTCATATTTATTTATTTATTTTTGTGGTTGAATTTAAAGTTCAATTTCACTATCTATTTCCTTTTCAATCAGTGTTTATGGATTTTGATTATTTTTTTTTGGTAAATTTGGTTTTTTTTCTATTCAGTCCTATTCAACTTTTGCCGATCTGGACGGCATTGCCCCAAACCACGGCACTGAGTAAGGCTGTGTCCATGCACATTATGAAATTACCTGGACGTGTAGTGGAGGTGCCGGCTGAGTGGTTCGCGAAGCTAGGCCAGGATTACATTGGACATCTTCTAGAGGCAAGAGAAGCTTTATTATTTTTTAATAAAATAAATTATAATTCTTATTTTCAATTTATTGGTAACCTATGAGTTTGATTAGAGATATGATGAAATACTAGCTGTTTACTTGATGATATGATAAATATAACAATTTCGGATTCAGGATTTTTAAAATGATAATTTTTCTTTGAAAAAAATCAATGGCATAGATGGGTCACTGGCAACTCGAACATTGGCAACTCGATCACTGGCTGTTTTCAAGCCTGATAACTCGGCTTAAACACAACCAAGAAAAATGTTCTTAGTGTTAAAAGATAGAGCATAAAATTATCTAAAAAATGAGCCTATTCCCATCGGGATTAGATCAATATAAGAATAGTTATGGCCAAGATAATAACTTGTGTCAGGAAATTGGCCGATATAAGTGATTAACTTGGCCATAACATTTTGTTCGATTTGTCAATTTAGATGGCATTTTAGCATTTATTATATTTTATTAATTTGATGCTATATCTTTTAACACTAAGAACAGCTTTCTCAGTTGTGTTTAAGCAGAGTTATTACGCTTGCAAACAGTCAATTTTCGAGTTGTCTGGAGGTCTGGACATCGGCATAAATAGCATTTTTCCAATTCTAGGGCAACCAGGGTGACCAAACAGCCACATTTATGTGGCATTTGCCACATTTTTGCCACATTTTTGAAAATTTGGGATTTTGATCAAAAAATGATTATTTTCTTTAGAAAATGACCAAAGTTCTCTAAAATTTTCTCCAGCGTCGGAACCCATTAATACATTGAAATTTTCTCATAAAAATGTTCTTAAGCAAAAAAATGATCAATTTTCTTAAGAAAAACAGCCTGAATTTTAAAAATTTTCTCCGGCGGCTATCCTCACCCTATATGTAAAATTTCTTTTAAAAACGGTCAATTTTCTTATGAAAGTGGACAAAAATTTTGAAAATTTTCTTCGGCGGCCCCTATCGGGACCGCCGGCACCCCTTAAGAGAAGGTGTACTATAGTACATCACCGCCAAAGGCTGCTTTAAACGTATTTCCAACAAACAATTGCTTGACAAAGTGAAAAGCAGTGAGAGATAGAGAGAAATTTAATGTGATTTTTTTCACGGTTTAAAAGATGCCTAAAAAAATTTTGCCACATTTTTTGCCACATTTTTGCCACATTTTTCAGGCCAAAAATGAGCAAATGCCACATTTTTGTGGTTTGGAGATGGTCACCCTGAGGGCAAGTTAAAATATAAAAATTTATTTCAGCGTTTTTGTGCGAACAATTTGAAGAGGCCTTTTTTGCTGTATTTGAAGTGCCAACATGGTATCCAGTTGATGCCCGTCATAATAACCATTTGTCATCGTAATGGTAAAGTGCTACGGTTGATGGCATGCCGATTCGAAACCCCTCAAAGGTGCTGCGTTT
The DNA here is from genome assembly GCA_001026735.1 of Rotylenchulus reniformis. Taxonomy (NCBI): domain Eukaryota; kingdom Metazoa; phylum Nematoda; class Chromadorea; order Rhabditida; family Hoplolaimidae; genus Rotylenchulus; species Rotylenchulus reniformis. The sequence continues at coordinate 104,564 of LDKF01000072.1, read as the reverse complement.
TTCCATAATTAAAATATCCATCAAATATTAAAATAAAAAAAAACAAAACCAATAAAAAATAATAATTTTTCAAAATTAATGATTTTTTGTTAAGAAATGACTCATCAACACAATTCCAATATTGCACTTTCACGGCATTGGCCATCGAACATTACAAAGAGGGCGGAATTGGTAAATAAAATATTTAAAATTCAAAATATTGGATAAAAGACAGAGAGTAATATTTTAGCTAATGGCAAAACTAATTTTATAAAAATTAATTAAGAAATTTATTATTCAACAAATGAAATATTTTTGCTGATATTTATTTAATTATTTTATTGATTATGGCTTATGGCATTTATTTTTGAGTTTACTTATAAAATTTTTTATTATATTATAAAAATATTTAAAATCGAAGAATTTTTGGAAATAATCATTAATTAAATATAAAAATTTAATTTGATTTGATTTGCTTCTCATAGGTCCTTTACCCGATCCACCATATACGCTTCTGGAAGACAATGCGACATTATCGCCCATTTTATCGTGCAAAGTTCAGCAAATTGACAATCAACAAGAGGAGACAATCCATTATCCGAACCCGGAGAAATGCGCTTCATGGATCGGGATACTTTTGAAGGTGAATTATTTATCAGTTATATGAGAATTGATGAAAATAAAAATTCTATTTTTAAACAACAAACGAAAGGTTGAAATTTTAAAGCCTCATGTTATCTGCAAAGGAAAATTGATTTTTTTCCAAAATTTCTTTAAAATTTTTATAGAATATAATTAATCGAACGTTTTTTTCTATTTTTTGACTATTTAGTATGGTATTAAATGCCGTTTATGGGGTAAAAGAATATTTTTACATCAGCATTTGCCCAAGCTTTTCAGTTGAATTAATTTTTTTCAACTGAAAAGCTTTTATTGATATTAAAATTATATTATGTGGAATTAGTTTAGTATCGCATTAATTTATTTTTTAGCATTGAAATAGTGTAGTTTCAATCCATAAATATTAATTCATTAAATAATTAAAATAATTTAACCAATAATTTTTAGCCTTCAATTTGAAGCACTGCCAATAGAAAAATCCACACAGAAAAGGAACCTGATATCTTGATATCAAAATATATCATTAAATCGATCAGATTAATCGCATCTTATTATATAATCGAGCTTTCTTACATAATTAGCATAAAAATGATTAATTTTTGTATTATTTTCTCGCTATTTTTATCGGATATTAAAAATTTCTTTTAACACTATTCAATAGAGAGGGTGTCAAAAGCTCAATATAAATTCAAGACCCAATTAGCTATTGTTTTTTTTGGCAGCAAAAATATTAAACTCATCAAATTAATCTAATAAAAGTTGAATGAAATAATTTACAAAATAAATTCTCATTTCTAGCAGTAAAAAAAGATTTCCAAAAAAATCCTTAACTTGATGTACTTGGCGTAATTTTTTATTAAATGATTATTGCTTTATTTTTTGCAAAAATATAATTAAAAAAGATCCATTAATTATGCAAACAATAGTCATAAGATTATTTTTGGAGAATTTACGCTTATCAGTCACCAGAAATTCCTTCAATTTTGGGGAATTCCCCAAAGCGTACGAACTCTGATGCCAGCAGATCTTTGGTACCCGGAGTGCATTTGAAGGACTTTGTTCGGATAAAATTTCAATATTTTTTTTTCAAAAATAGATCATTGTGGAAGTTCCGTAAAAATTGAATTGGATTGTGTCATATATTTTCTATTTTAATAATTTCTTTATAGTTGACTCCATTTGATGTTTGTATAACCAAAAAGATTGTGCTAAAAGGCAAACAAAAAACCAGATAAATATTCATTTTCATAATTCATTTGAGGTACTTGATCTTAGGCACCTGGGTTTAAGATGGGATTTAATTTTTATCAAATAATTAATTTTAGTTTTAGCATTTAATTAGTTGTCCTCTTAAATTCAAATTAATTAAAAAAATAAATTTCCTAGATTAAAGATTATTGAAAATCAAATTAAATAAATATTATTTTATTTCAATCAATAATATTAGAAATTTATATAGGCATAAAAATGCTTAGAAAATAAATAAAATAATTAAGAAAAAAACTTAAAAAAACATACATTACATATAATAGTCCTCGGAATAAAAAGGAAATCTAAAACAATTATTTATTGAATTCTATTTTTTAGATTTAAATATTTTCTTAGAATTTGTTTAATTTTTTCTTATACAAAATGAATGCGTTATGATCTCATGTTCAGTAGAACATGAGACTTTTATCATAATTTTTGATAAAAATTTTTTGTTGACCTGGCTTTATCGCTATGGTTTGGCCTAGAAAATTGCATCACCGGTGTTAAGACAATAAAATGACAATGATTAACACAAAATATCACATCATCCAATTAGTATCAAATGATTACTGAATAATTTAGAAAATTTTTATTTGAATATTTTAATCGATAGTTTATTGAAAAATAATCATATTGTAATAAATTTGGAAAGAAACATATAATTTAAATTTTCCGCTTATTATATTTTCAATTTAATTTACTTAATAAAAATTTTATTATTTTCAAAAATCCATTACACAATTAAATTCAATTTTTGGAATTGAAATGTAACTTGAAAGAATTTAGTTTTTTTTTTGTTTACCATCAACTTTTCATTTTTGCAGAATAAATAAATTATATCTAGAATTAGTAAAGATTAATCAAAAAATAGCTAATATTATACTATCTCACTATCTAGAAAGATAATTAGAATAGAGAAATTAGGTTGATTTTTTAAACATTATTTATAACAATTCTTTTTGAATATAGTGAAACATTTCCTTTATGCTTTTAATGTTTTTTTCTCATTTTTAATTCAAATAAAAAGTCCCTTAATGGAAAATAATCAAATTCTCTCTTGAAGAATAATCCACTGGTTTTTTGCTAAACTTATTACTAAATCCTGAACGAGTGACCCATTCACCGTTCGTTTTGTGATAAAATTGATGAAAACACCCCTTCCATAATCCCCAATAACATCATTCAACAACAAATCACCGTCTTATGACCACCTTGATAATTACCAAAAATAGAAACTTCTGGAAATATGGAATTATTAGCTAATTATTAGCTATTATTTGACTTTTCTGGAATATTTTGATCAAATAGATTTTTAAAACATTCAATTCGTTAGTTCAGAAGCTTTTATTAATTTTTTGTTATTATTATAAATTATTCAATTCCAAAGCTTAAAAATTGCTTCTCTTCTTCTGGGAAGTTTAGGCAAAGCATTTAATATTTTTTAATTAATTAAAAATGTTGAATATAAAATTTATTATTTCCTACCGAATATTACGAATAATTATTTGGTGGATTTAAAACTAAATATAAATTTCTTAATGAAATTAGTTAGCTCTATAATGGTTTATTAAACTTATTTTTTGGAACTTTTGACTAAGGATTTATTTTTCTAATCATGTTAAAATGGAAAAAAAGAATTATTAAAATATCAACAATTATTTAATTGAAACATATACATAATTAATTATTCAATATAATTATTTATTATGTTTTTTCAAACCTGATTTTTTCTCATTTTAGAAAAAAAATATTTTTATTTCTTCTGTAAATGGCCACAACAGTGTCTGACGGCAAGGTGTTCCCGGCCTTTGAAACGCAACCGAAAAATGCGTCTTCCAAAACTTCCGATGCGTCTTCGGATGATTCATTCGCTGGACGCAAAACTGATTGGCGTTCCATCTATTTGTGCACCTTGGTGTGCTTCTGTGGCCAAGTTCAGTTCAGTCTGTTCCTCAACTCCCAGTTTGCCTTCATGAAAACGGTGCGTCAATTTCTCATAATTCATTTTTGTAATTATTTTTCATTAACTCTTTCAAAACATTATTTTTTAATTTGCTATATATTTATATTCATAAAAAAGCAATATTTTAATTGATTTAAAAAATTACGTGAAATATTATTTTTTGTATTAAATTATCATTCTACTATTAATTTTTTAATAAGGTCAAAAGTTTTAATACTCATGACAACAAAAATAATAATATTTTCTTTAAATTTATAATAGTAACTAAAATTTTAATAACATTAATATTTTTTTATTTAAATATTTAGTTGGATCCCACGGTCACCGAGGGTTTCTTCGGCATTATCATCGGCAGCCTCTCCCTGATGCAAATGCTTTTCTCGCCTCTGTTAGGGATTTGGGCAAATCGCATAAAACAGGTTATAATTTATAAATGATCAAATTGGAATTATTTTTTCCCAATTTTTTCATTCTATATTTGAATCTTTTAACATAAAATCTAGGTATATAAAATTATTTTTCTAATTAGATATTAATCATGAATACAAATTCAAAAAGGAAATTTATATTTTGTTGTTTTATTTAACAGGGGCATTAGCTTTATATTGTTTAGATTGTTTAAATATTTTATTTGGGATTTTTATTAACGAAAATATTTTCTTTTTCTTGATCAGATAAAAATTAATAAATAGATTCGAATACCAAAAAAATCTGAATATGTGAATTCATTGGTGCTATGTCATTACCTCACAAGTGCCAAAAAGGGCGTTACCTCACTAGTGCCAAAATGACAGAGAGAGGGACGTAAGAGTCGCTGACTATTATTGGTACTACTAAATGAGCAAAACGTCAAATTATTATTATTTTAATTAAAAAATAAAATAAGAAAAAATAAATAAAAATCATAGTAATTAATCTTATTGGAAAATTCCAAAAATCAGATAATTTTTTCGAAGGCATTTAAAGGTTTATATGAATTTCCTGAGGTTGTCCAATTTCCAAAAAACAATTTTAAAAACAATTTTATTCATAAATTTATAATTTGATTTAGAAAAATTTTTTGAAAAAATCCTAATTTCAAGGCTAACCATCTGGAAAAATGAAAAGAATTTTTTGGAATTTTCCAATAAAATTAATTCCTAAGATTTTATTTATTTATTTATTTTAATTATAGTAATTAATCTTATGAGAAAATTCCAAAAAAATAATAATTTTATTTATTTATTTTTATTTGTTTTTTCGCATTTCGACGTTTTGCCCATCTTAGTCATTTAGTAGTACGAATCATAGTCAGCGGACTCTTCCGTCCCTCTCTCTGTCATTTTGGCACTTGTGAGGTAATGACTCAGCACGGAATTCATTTTTGTTAAAATTATTTATTTTTTAGTTGAGACAACCACTGATTATGTGCAATGCAACAATGGTGGTGGGAAATCTGATATACCTGTCGGTGGACTGGTTCCCGGTGCCGTTGATGAAGTACGTGATGCTTGTATCACGGCTTGTTTGTGGCATAGGACCGGGTAATTATTTTTTTTTACCAAAATTTATTATTATCAATATCAAGTAATAGAATGTTGTCTTTTCTATAAATTCTCTAAAAATTTTTATTTCTATTCTATTCTAAATATTCTATCATATCCATATACCCTACCATAAAATACCCTACATATTCTGTATTAAAAATTAAAAAAAAATTTTTGGGGGGTTCTGAACCAAAATACATCCTAAAAATGAGGTCCTCTACAAAAATAACCCCTAGAAATGGGATCCTGTGAACCAAAATACACATCGAGAAATGAGTTGAACAAAATCATTGGGCGACAAAATTTTCTTTTTTTTTTCTCAACTTGCACAATTTTGTACATCTTCAGTTTGTAAGAAACCGCCAGAAAATTTCGCCCAAAATATAAATGCATCATGAATTTTGAAATTTTTTCCTTTTTCTTATATAAAATTTCAAAGTTTGGCTAGAACCCTCGAGAGTTCTAATGCAGGGGGTTACCTATATTTTTCAGCCCTCCCCTCCTCCCGAGGGGAGTCATTACATGGGGGTTCAATCGCAGGGGGGGTTATAATAAAGGTTTTACGGTATTAAACTTTTATTTTTCTTTAATCTTAAAATTTTAGCTCAAACGAGCCTTCTGATCGCATTTTCCGCCTCCGCAAGCACCAACAAAGATCGATCAAAGGCAACAGCATGGATCACTTGTGGGCTGGCACTTGGCATCACAATCGGACCATGTACACATGTTTATTTAATAAATCACGTTTTTACAGCTCTAAAAATTCTAAAAATATTTATATTTGAATTTTTAAAATTTTCATAACGTAAAATAACCAATACACACCAAAATTTATTATAAAGCAAATTCATATTTCGCTGAATAAGAAGATGGATTTAAATAGTTTTGAAAAAATAGAAAAACAACTTATTTCTCGTAAATCTAATCACTAAGGAACGGATTTATATGCGCAAAAATTTTCAAAATATGCGCAAAAAATATGCACGTAAAAATGCCAAAATATGCATAAGATTTGCGCAAATTTTTTGCAAAATATGACCTAACAAAAAGCTGCAAAAAAATATGCATTTGCATAAAAATCCGTTCCCTACTAATCATTATACTATTTTCCTCCTATTAAGAATTTAGCAAATTTTTATGGCTTATTTTTTGTTATTATTTTTTTAATTTTTCAATATTTTCTTCATCTTTAGCCTTCCAATGGCTCTTCACCTTCCTCGGCTTCCCCGGCTGGCAGCCCATCAGCTGGCTCCACCTCAACATGTTCACCGCTCCGGCATATTTTGCCGTTGCCATGAACATTATCATCCATTTTTTGCTCCAATTTTTCTTCCGCGAAAGCTCCGTGGGCATCATTGATACATCGAATCAGAAAGTAAACCGAAGTGTAATGAACATAAAAAAATATTAAAAACATAATAAAGTAATAAATTTGGGTCACTGGCAACTCGACCATTGACAACTCGACCCCTGACTGATCACAAGTCTCTGCTACAAACTTGCAAAAAAGTTCATTATTATAAAAAAAATTCATAAAAAAAGTTGCAATAAAAGTTATTGCCAAGATAATCACTTGTATCTGGAAAAGGTCTATACGAGTGATTATCTTGGCCATAACTATTCTTGTATTGGGCCATTTTAGATGGGCTTAGACTCATTTTGTAGCTATTTTATGCTCTATCTTTTGAAACCAAGAACATTTTTCTTGGTTGCGTTTAAGCCAAGTTATCACGCTTGGACTCAGTCAGGGGTCGAGTTGTCAAAGGGTCGAGTTATCTGGATCCTCTAAATTTAATATTTAGTTTTAAAATTGTTTTCTAACTATCAAACAATTATTGATTTTTTGAAATAATTATTTTACATACCGTATTTCCTCTAATATTAGACCTTGCTCTATTATAAGACCCTGCTCTAATATAAGACCCCCCTCTGAGGGGATTTGAAAATTATAAGACCCTGCTCTAATATAAGACCCTGCTCTATTATAAGACCCATTTCGGTACTTTTCCAGTTTACCCCCTTGGAATTTTGTTATAATATTTTTTTCTGACAATTTTAACCAAAAAGCTTATTGTTATAAAACATCAAGTGGTTTTAACAGTTGAGTTCCAATTTGTTGTATGATTTCACCAAATCTATGATTTTGTGTTGTTATCATCTTTTACAATGTTGTGCATTACTAAAATTGGATGAAACGAAAAAGATAGCAAAAATCATAGCTTTGCCGAAATCATATAATAAAATCTGAATAAGATTTGACATGTGAGAATCCCTGACTACCTCTAACAGAATAAGAATGTTTGTATTAGCTGTAAAATATTTTAAAAAATTCCAGAGGGTGGGTAAACTGTAAAAGTACCCCAATTTCTCTTTTGAACAGGCAAAATGGTAGTCATTGGAGGTTTGAAATTCCCCTTTAAAATTTCTTTTGAAATTTTTCAATATTCAAAAAGATATTGATATTTTTTTCAATATTCAAAACAAAGAAGATTGAAGTCATCGAATACAGACGAAAAAATTCGATAAAGAATATTTGTCAGTACTTCAAGATCGACAGATAGGATGTACGGAGATGAATCGATCAGGAAAATCAACTCCAGGATTTTTTGTCAGTAGTTAGATTTTTATTAGATATTTTTATAAGAGAAAATTAAATTTCCTTCAGGGAAAATTCTTGCAAAACTTATCAAAGGAAACTATTAGATGGATCCAATCCCCTCCCGTGAGAGGGTTTGAAAATTATAAGACCCTGCTCTAATAGAAGACCCTGCTCTATTATAAGACCCCCCTCTGAGGGGGTTTGAAAAATATAAGACCCCGGTCTTATATTAGAGCATTTACGGTATACGCGAAAAATAATTTTACCTTCAGAGATTTTAAAAATTTAACTTATATATAGCTTCTAAAATAATGAAATAACTGATTCAATTTTGTCGATTTTATTTTTGCTATTTTCTTATGAAGTATTGAGAAATTAAATATAAATGTATGTAGAAATAATTTGAAAAAGTATTCATTCTCAATTTTTGTTATAAAAATGAATAAAGTCTCTTTTTTAATATTAAAATAGAATTTTTTTAGCAATGTCCGAATGATGTTGAGTCTCCAATGTACAAGTTGCCTCCCTATGATCGATGGGCCTTGGCCGTTTGTTGTGCAATGAAATTTACGCAATATTTGATCTTCACCAATTTGGAGACGTAATCTTTATTAATAAAAAATAATAAATTATTTTTATAATTTTATTATTTTTTTCAGAATTGGCACTTCCTACGCCATGATGATGTTCGGGTTCAGTTCCACCAGTGTGGTCACCTATGAATCATTCGCGCATACCGTCCGAGGTCTGATCACGATGCTGGTCTATGCCATGTATATTGTGTTCAACTTGGGCGACAAGTGAGCATAATTTTTATTAAAAATTTTAAAAAATAAATTTTAAATAAATTTTAATCACAATTTATTTTAAAGGATAAATGAGCGGTTGATGTGCCTTCTGTCATTATTCGGCCTTTTGGCTTTCCATGTCATCACCTACCCATGGCCATATCTGCCGACCAATGTTGTGGAATATGGTATGGAAAATTTATTTATTTTTATTTTTTATTTATTTATTTTTTTGGTAATTTATTTTTTTGGCTTCTTTTTGGCCATACAAATTAACCTTTTGCTATGCAAAAGGTTCTAAAAAATAAAAGGCGATGGGAAAATGCCGAAGAATTCAAAAATGCATTAAAGCTGGTCTCTTTATTTATGTTAAAACTATTTATTTAATAGGGTGCAAAATGCATTGAAGGATCGATGAATAATGAAAGGTGAAGGTTAAACCCAATTATATTAAATGTAACCAATTTTTTTATTTATTAAAGAATTAAAAATTAATTCAAACCAATTTTTTGTCAAGTTACTTATTTTTTGAATTATGTTTGAAGCAAAAGAATAAAAATCAAATTAGCAATTAAATTTTTGAATTTTTATAGATTCGTCAAACTTGACCATGCCACAGTTGGGTTGTGAGTCCAATGTGTTGGGCTGGTGCCATGGATTGTCACAAGTTAACGTATGGGTCTACTATGTGGCCATCGTGTAAGATTAAAAAAAAATGTAAAAAAAATTTAAAAAATTTTCAATCTATTTTGTAAACAAATTGTATTTTTAAGTCATTTAATTTGTGATCCTTGAAGATATAAGAATTTTTCCATAAAAATATAATTTTGTATTAATAATTTCAGTGTCTGTATTGGCCTCGCTTTCCCCAACATCAATGCTACAATGATTCCGCTGATCTCGCGCGTGATCGGACCCCGTATGCAGACCAAGGAACAAGGAATACTGGAAATGTGCGGGGGTCTGGGCCGGATGTTGGGCCCGTCCTTAATCGGGTAAATGAATTTTTTGGAATTTTCAACATTTTATCGCAATTTTTTATCATTTTTAAATTCAACTAAAAAACTTTTTTGTTATTTTTCTTTGGGCCTTTAATCTTCACTTGTTGATCGGTGAATTCCTCTTATTATACATGAAAAACACTTTCTGAATGAAAATCTCAATTTATTTAAAGTCCATCTCTTTTCTTAAAAAGTTCTACATCATTGAAACGTGTCAAAAAAGTCATAATAGCATAAGAAGTAAAAAGAAATTCTCAAAATGCACTTTTTAGCTTATTAGACCCTATCATTGTTTTCCAAATTTTTTGAATTTATCAAATTTTATTATACTTTTTTCATATTAATTTACAAATAAAAACAGAAATTGCTCAAAAGCGCAAAATTATAACCCATAATACTTTTTTAGCCAGCTCTACCACAGCTACGGACCCCGGCCCATCTGGATTCTGGAATCCGTTGAGATCAGCTTAATGATCTTGCTGTGGCTGATTTGCTATCGCCGACTGGTGCCGTTGAAAGTGCCGAACCGACTGATCGGCACCAAAGCACATCAGCGCATTCAAAAGACAGCGCCCAAAATGTCCTGCGCCGGCAGTTTGACCTGATCAGAGTTAGATCGGATCAAAAGATTGAAAAAAGGATGGGAATTTCAGCAGGGGGAACCCTGAATTGTTTATGATGTGTGTGTCCAATTTTTTGTGGGTATTTATTCGTTACATTTGTTTTTTAATAATGTGTAAAAACGAGGTTTTTTTTTTGAAAAATCATTAGCAAATTACAAATTGTCAAAAATATATTTTCAATTCATTGAAAATTTTGGTGCTGAGTCATTTCTTAAAAAGTAACAAAATGGGCGAAAGTTAAAAATATTAAATTAGATTATACAAAAAAAGATTAAAATGAACTCTAAAAATATGCAAAAAATTTCCTGTTTTCTGGTAATATGCTCAAAATTTTTATAATTTCCTTAGAATTTAAAATTTTTGTAAGGTTCAAAATTTTTCTAAATTCAATATTTAAAGGAAATTACAAACAATTTTATACCAAAATCTTTTACCTTAAACCTTTTGATACTTTTTAAGTTTCGCCCATTTTGATATTTTTTAAGGAATGAAATAGCACCGAAAATTTTAAACACTTCGAAAAAATCCAATTGACTGTTCGCCAATTGACTTCAAAACGGTGCCGGGTCGTTTTAAAAAAAGTATCATAATGGGCGTTTTAAAAAAAGGATCAAAACTCAATATGTCCTCTAAAAACTTTTTTGTTAGACCTGTTAGACCAAATGTATAAAAGGCAAAGTTGTTCAAAATTTTAAGCTCTATCTGCTGGAATAAAATTTTTTCCGAAGTTCGAACAAAAATGTCGAAAAAAGATCAAAAATATCGAAAATAAGGTTTTTTGACTTTTTTCGACATTTTTGTTAGAAATTCGGAAAAAAATTTATACCAGCAGATAGAGCTTAAAATTCTGCACAACATTGCCTTTTATACATTTGGTCTAACAGGTCTAACAAAAAAGCTTTTAAAGGACATATTTAGTTTTGATCCTTTTTTTTAAAACGCCCATTATGATACTTTTTTTAAAACGACATAGCACCTTCAAAACAACCGCACGGGGGCTAACAAGTACATCTTATAAATGAATAGAAAAAAAGACAAATATAAACAAAACTCTTCTTGAGAATTTTTTTTTTTTTGAATTTAGAGAATATTATAATAAAATTTATAGATATTTTATTGTATAGGAAATATGCATTAATTAGTAGACACTATTAAATTTATTCATGTTTTTTTTTCGGGAAAATATAATTTGGGAAATATATTTATGAAAACATAACAATGAAAATTTGCACATAAAAATTTTCGGCTTTCGAAAGTTCTGGAATATATTGATTAAATAGAGAATTTGGGATTATACAGTATTTGGCAACAAAATAATGATTTAAATAATAAATAAAATTTATTTTTATTATCGTGAGATCGTCAAGGCATTGTAATGTTCTCGGAGCATTTCTACGAGTTGCAATAATGGTCCTTGGATCAAAATGATGCCACCGAGTCGAAGGGCATTTCTATGCTGTTGTATTTGGAAAATTATTTAAATAAATTATTAAAAATTTAATGACCAATTTTTAATTAATGATAGAATATTTTTATGAAAATATGGATTTAAAAAATAAAAAACATTTTTTACTTAAATTATTTATATTTCATGGACAGCAAAAATGAAATTTGAGCGCTAGAAAAGACAAATGATCCTACGGAACGCCAAATGCGCCAAGAATTTAAAATTAATGCATTAACGACCAATCCTATTGAAAAAAAGAGTTCGAAAGTCTGATAGGCCTATTTACTCGCAGAGCCTACAATTTTTTTATTCAGCCTAGAATATTTTTAATGATGCCCTGAAATTTATTGCTTAGGAACCAGAATGTCGATATACACATGTTTAATGAACTTACCACATTTACAAAATTACAAAAAAATGCATAAATTTGACCAATTTTCTCCAAAAAATTTGTTACATTGATTAAAATAAATCTATAATAAAATATTTAAACATTTTACCTTTCAAAAAATATTTGAACATTTTAGCTTTCAAATAGTTTTCTCGACTCATTTTCAGTTCAAATTCCATCAAAAAATTGCATTGTGAGGGGTGGGATCCGAACCGGTCACTCGTCGGGTGGAGGACACTTTGGATATTCCACTGTGCTACAAGCGCAGTGCAGCGAGAGAATGTAAGAAAATGAGAGAACATCGTTTGTTCATCTTGTTTGAATCACTTTTGGCGATAAGTTTACGACAAATCTTTTCTAGCGCTCAAATTTCATTTTTGCCGTCCATGATTTCTATCATGTTTATATAAGCAGGAAATAATTTGAAAAAAATTAATTCATAGAATATTGAAAAATTTTAAAAATGAATAAATAAAAACAATATATATTTTTAAAAAATTTATGAACGTTTTCGGAAATCCTTCCGCGGAGTTTGTAATTCAGTTTCCTTACCAACTTGAATATTTATTTAATTTAATTTCATATTATATAAAGTTTAAATATTTTTACATGAAATTTACATAATATTAATAAGTTCAGGGAAAATGCTAACTTGTGAGACATTAGAACAAAAAATATTAGATGTTCTCATTTTTGTATTGAATTTTTTGAAGCCAATAATTATTGTTTAATTTAGTGAATTAAAATTATAAAAAATACAAAAATATTTATTCTATCTAATATGCTAGATTTGTGATTTTCTAAATTTTGCATTTTGGAGCATTACTGATGCTGATGAAGTTGATATGGTCGATGGCTCCAAGTTTAATTCTGCGGTTGTGGAACTAAAAAATAGATAAAATTGTCAGAAATTTTAGGAAATTAATTAATTTAAAAATATAAAACACATCACATATATCTAGATATAATGGAAAAATTGGCACTAGTTGAAAGGCGTTAACTTTTGGGACTCTAATATTTTGAGTATCGGCGAGACTCAAAATTTTCCCCGTAAAATCTTTCTAAAAATGACTTCCCTAGGAAAGTTTTGGACGCTAAATCCTAATCCGAACTCCATTTTGACGTAATGCGCCAGCTGCCATCTTTTTTTGACGCTGACGTCAAAATATTTCATTTTCTTCAGAATTTTAGAATAAAAGTTTTTTGCCGTCAACGTCAAAAAGTGACGTCAGATGACGCATTAGCTACAGATGGATGTCAGAATCGGATTCAGCGTCCAAAATTACCTCAGGGAATAAACAATTTTAAGTCCCGAGACTCAAAAATATTAGAGTCCCAAAAGTTAACGCCTTTCAACTAGTGCCGAAAAATTTTAAATAATTTTTTTTACCATTTTTGATTTTTTTTTTTGAAATTTGAACTTTTTATATAGTATTTGAAATCGTTATTTTTTGAATTCTACCCTATATGGTGTTAATCCTCAAAGATTAGATATAAATTTTATTTTGGACCTGGTTGTACTAGTTTGGTTCACGCAACCGGCATGTAGGGCAACCGGTGGTGCAAAAAGCTCACTGAGGATCTGTTGTTTCAATTGGTTTTGTTGGCCAACACCGGACCTCAGGTTGAATAGGAGCATGGCAAAAATGGTATCAATTTCCTTTAAAATGAAAAATTGATGATCTAAAGTGCTTTTTGGGAAACACCATGCATACAGTTAAAAAAAGTTGATGAGTTCGGCACTAGTTGCAAGACGTACCTTTTTGAAAATCCACAAATTTAACAGGGGGGACCCTCTTCATTTGAAAATCAAAAAAAGATTTTTTTCCATTTTTTTACTTTTTTAGCTACTTTTTGAGCAAAAAAGTTGCAAAAAACAAAAAAAATTTGTTTTTTCAAATGAAAAGGGGGGACCCTTTTAGTGGATTTTCAAAAAGGTACGTCTTGCAACTAGTGCCATGAGTTCGATTTATATAAAAATATTATCTGCCAATATATAAAAAATTCCGAGAAAAAATAATTTAAATTTTTCGAGATTAAATTAAGCATGGCACGGGTAATTTTCAATGCGCTGTTATTAAAAACCTGCTTTATATCATACATAAAACCATGCTCAAATAAAAATAAAATATTTGCCCTAATATCAACAGTAGAATAGAATAACTAATTATCGAGGAACGAATTTACTTCCAAATAATAGAATAAAATAATTAGCTTTATTTACAGAATAAAATCAATTTATAGTTTATAGAAATGATGGAAAGTGAATATACATAAAATGGGTGGGAGCAAAAGATAAAACAAAGCGGAAAGGAAATGCCATAATTTGAATGAGAAATTTGGCGCCAAAAATTCACGCCAAAATCAAACATTAATCCCAGATCCAACCAAAAATAAAAGAAATATATTTAATTATATATTATTGACGACAAATATTAAACTCATAAAATCAATGAAGATAGCTTATATTTCAATGTGACCAAATAACCAGCTTTTAACACACATCACAAAAGGGTAAAGGTCTTTCAAACTCTTATTTAAAAAAATTTATTTTTTTTACTTCCTATAGTTAAAAAATAAAAATAAAGTATTGATGATTTATTTGGTACAATTTTCCAATGAATTTGGTAAATTGTCTTATCTTATTAGATATTAGTTATTATTTTTTTCTTTATTTATTAATGAATTACTTTTTCGGTGAAATGCTCCATTTGAAGAGAACGGCAAAGGCTCTCCAGAAAAAATCGGCTAATTGGAAGTGCGAGTCTTAAAAATTAAAAAAAAATATAAATAAATTTTAAATATCAATAATCTGCTAACAGTTAAAATGGGTTTTACCTAGCTAGTGTTCTCGCTTCTTGTGGGTGTTCGACATGATGGAAATCCGCTAATCCATCGAGCTTTAATAAAAAATAATAATTGTTTATTTACTCGCAATTTTAAATACTATAATAATTGAAAAATTTAAAAAATAGTGATGAAAATCGAATTAAAATAATTTGAATACCTGAATCTAATTATAAAGAGGATAAATCTAAAAATTTACTATTAATGAATATACAGGGTGCGCCAAAAGTCCTGCACCTTAATAAATTGGGTATACCTTTTTTATAATTCAGTCAAATTATTCAAAGATGCGCAACATAATAGAGTATAAAAACATTTATTAGATTTTAACCACACTGCCCTTGGAACAAAAATAAAAATTTAATTGATCAGTAAAATGTTTGCAAATGCGCCGCATCTTTTTTTCAAGAATTTTGGGCAAATCACTAGCATAGACCAAGCTGAGCGATTCCAAATTTTTATGAGGAGTAGCCCAGATCTTAACCCTTCAAAATGATCCAGACAGAATAATTCTTACACAAGAAAAATCAGGAAAAATATGGACTTTAATATAGTGATATTTTTGGAATTTGCCAATTTTGATGATCAAAAAACGGGTGGTCTTTCAGTTGTAAAGCTTATAACTTAACTCTTACTAAAGCTAGGGACATAAACTTTTTTATCATAGATAGAGCATTAAATTAGCTATGAAATCTATGAAAATTGCTTCCAAAATAATTTCATTGAAAAAAGTTAGACGATCAATAAAAAATTTCCTTTTGCGACGCAGCTATGGGGTGAGAAAAAGATTTTATAGCTTTTTTACCAATCAACCAAAATGGAAATTTTTAAATGGCAATTGTATGTAGAGAACTATTTGCTCTATAACATAATACAAAGATCTTTTTCAAATATCCATTCTTAATAATTATGAATTTTATTATCCGAATTTTTCTTCAATCTCGAAAAGCCAAAAATGGTTGTAGTTTTAGAAGCTATGATTTTCTAATTGGTTAATGATAATCAGTGAATGGACTTTTTAGAGAATTGAATGGGCTACAAAATAAAAAATAATTAAAGAATCTTCTTTTCAAAGAAAAGCTAGTGGCAGATTAATGAGTGGTGCAGGACTTTTGGCGCACCCGGTAATAATAATCATTGAAAAAATGATCCTTAAAATATATTTCATTATCATGAATGTAATTCTAAAAATTGACTGACATGAAGTTCTATGAAGCGTTTTCCTGGCGTGTAAAGTCGATTTGTTTGGATACCACCATAAGTTAATGTAGAAAGCGCAATTTCGAGTACCAACCAGCTTAAAAGCACAACTTGGGCATCCCAAGAGACGGGTTGACATTGCTTAAAAATTTCTAAACAATTAGTTAAAATTCATTCAAATAATTTCTTCATTCTTGTGAAAAATTTTCAACCTAATCTTTTTTTTTTAAAAAATGAATTATTAATGTTTTCAGAGAAAGAAAAAAACAAAGAATAACGAATAAATTTTAAATAAGAATAATTTCTAACAAAAAAAATTCCTAGTCTATTTAAAACACATAAAAATTATTAAAAAAATGAAATTAATTGAAAAAGAATACTATCATCATTAGTAATATTTAAATCACCTCTATTCCTCGCTTCACAATGGAATTGCTCAACACAAGTTCAACAAACATGGATTTCTCGTGTAAAAAGGATTTATGGAGTTCGGTCAGATGCAACTTCTTGAAATTGTGTCCATCATACTATAATTAATAGATAAATTAAATTTTTACTCATAATTAATTCAAAAAATCTTATTTAAAATAAAAATTATTTTTTATTTTGGAATATATTTTTGACAAACAATTTTGGAAAAGAAATTGAATGCTAAATTAAATTGGTCGGATGTTTCAGAGTCTATCTTGTAAAAATTATTACTTAATTTGTGATATTCTTATGTTATCATAATTGAAGGTCGAGAAAATTTGTAGGCAAAACAAAAATAACCAGAGCAGAATGTTCTGGAAATAGCTGGAACAGATTTGCTTTAATTTCATAAATGGAAAAATTATTGATCTAATATTTATTAGAAGGATGAAAAATCATAATTTTTTAGAGTCAATTATTTAATTTTTCCAAATAGAAAGTATCGATTTTTTCTTTTATTTCACAATAAAAATTAATTAAAAAATTGAAATTATTTTGTACTTTTTCCCTCCGCAATTTGTCCATTCGCTTGCGAATTTGTTGCACTGTCGACAGAATTGATTCCTCTATACCAGCTGAACTCTGTTAGAATAAAATTGTAGAATATAAAAATTTTATTCGATTTAAATTTCGTGATTTTCCATTGTAATTAAAAGATAACTAATTATTAAACACAAGGGTTTATTTTTTAACTAATGAGGGGTTTATTTTTTAACCCAAGGGTTTATTTTTTAAATTACTGGGACAAAGGATTTCTTTTATTCAATCCTTCTTGATATTAGGGTAGCGCGGGATCGGGATCCCGGCCGGGATCCCGATGTTTCTGGATCGGGATTTTTGATCCCGATCCCGAAATTGCCGATCCCGGTCCCGAACGCGGGATCCCGAATCCCGAAATTCAAGATTTCAATCCCGGCCGGGATCCCGAAAATTTTTTGATTTTTTTTATTTGTGTCGTATCTTTTGCTTCTTTTTAAATTTGACCAATCGTCTTATGTTTGAATATTTTATTTTCATAACGTCAAAATCTTGTTATCTCTATTGTCTTTTTCTTTTCACTTTTTATCGGTGGGAGTGGATTGAGTATCCACGATTGAGTCTCTACGATTGATGAGTCTTCACGATTGAGTCTCAACACGGCTGAGTCTCCACGATTATTTCTCCGTTGTTTTTGGCTCGTTTGAGACCTTATCTAAAAATTTTCGAAAAGAAAATTTTTCTTTTTGAAAATTTTCGATGCTAAATTTTCTGAAAAACTCATTACATTTTCTGGACAACTCATTACATTTTCTGAACAATCTGAGGCCTCCGAAGTTTTTTGAAATCCAAGGCTTATGAAAAATTTTAAAAACTCGAGGCCTCTGAAATTTTTTTGAAAACTCCAAGCCTGTGATTTTTTTAGAAAACAAGGCCTGTGAAATCCTTTGAGAAACTAAGGCTTGTAAAATTTTTTTGAAAAACCCAGGGCCTAAGAAATTTTTTTTTTGAAAAACTCGAAACTTCGGAATTTTTTTGAAAAACTTTGGCCTAAGAAAATGATATAAAAATGATAAAATATTGGTCATTGAAATAAATTTTTGCCCTTTCATTTTTATTGCCCGAAAGATAAATGAACAATTGATCACTGCCCAAATATCACTGCCCAAACCCAAGTGATCACTGATCACTGCCCAAATGATCGGCTCCCTTTCAAATTTTTTCTAGTTAATGGATACGAAATTTTTAATTATATTTTTTTCGACTTTTTGAATTTTTCTTTAAAAAAATTTTGCATTTTTAAGCCATTTTTTGAAAATCCCGAAAAAAATCTCGGGATTTCGGGATAATCCCGATCCCGAAATTTGCAATCGGGATATCCTGATCCGATCCCGAACCCGAATTTTGAAAATCGGGATCCGGGATCGGGATCGGGATCGACTCTGGCAAATCCCGATCCCGAAAATCGGCCGGGATCCCGATCCCGCGCTACCCTACTTGATATTAGTTTAAAAAATTGAAACGGAAAAATAAAATTTTTAGAATGGAAAATTCTCTTAGTGAAATATTTAAAAAATAAATAATTATCTTATTGATCTCTCAAAAAAGCGAAAAATAATATTAAATTATTGATAAAGAATGTCATAAAAAATAAAAATATTTCAGATTTTTATTGGTATTCTAAAAAAATGTGGAGGACAAATAACAGCAGAAAATTTTCCAACTTTATTATGGCTATAAACCGGAAATCTTAAATTTAAATTTAAAAAATAATTTTTTCGATTAAATATTTATTACTCTTTCTCTCTGCTGCCCTCTGTCTTCCGTGTGCTCACTCGACCCCTTCAATTTCATTGCGATGTGTTCCTGCTGGCCCAGCTGGCGAATCTTTTGGGGCGATCGCTTGGAGGTGGACGGAAATTCCGAGGTTGTGTTGATGTCCATTGCTGGTTTTCGTTTGGGTTGGACCTCTAAATTTCAAATGCCAACTAATTATATAATAAAAATGAAATAATATCAAATTTTAAACTTATAAAGATCGAGAAATTTTTTATGGGAGTCCATAAGAACCTTCTCACAGTTTCTACTTTCTATTAATGCCAACTAATAAGCTCTTTTCTTTTTTCTCACCTCGAAAAGATGATATAAAATAGAAGTAAGCTTCATATTGTTTTCCTCTGGCTTTATGGACTCTCATCATTGAAAAGCCTTATGCTATACCCACATTTTTCCAATTAAATCTATTTATGAAAAAATGATCAATGGTGCGAAGGGATTAAAAAAATAAACTTTTTTTTGCTAGAAATGAGGCTCAATTTTTTGTTATATGACTTTTTGAGCATTTTTTAAAACATCGATCTTTAAGCAAAAGTCTAAAAAAAGAAAAACAAAATGAAATTTTAATGCAAATATATAATAAAAATTAAAAATAATAAACATTAATTTAGATTAAAAAACTAATCATTTTTTAAAAATCTAACTTTAATTTTTTTTACCAAGTAAAAAAATATTTTTATCATATTTCACAGACATGAAATGCTAATCAAAACAAAAAATAGTATTATTATTAATTATATATGTAGAGGCATTTATTTTAAATTCTTGAAAATAATTTTATAGGAAACTAGCACCAATCTTATCAATTGCTTACGCCTAGCTTCCAAAAAAATCAACAATTAAAAATTATTAACCCAACTTACCTTCTGGGCACATCCCAACCGTAATGCATTTCTGAAATAATTTTATTAATTATTTATTAATTTTTTGTGAAATACTTGGAATCTGCAGTATCGGCAAACAACACCATGTTTGCGACCTTCCAAATACAATGGTTCTGAATAGAAAAAATAAATTCAAATATTTTGTATTAAAAATTTACTCGTGACATCACAATCTCGAGTCAGGCAAATGTAACGTTTATGCTGATTTATTTTTTTGCTATTTCTTACATTCCTTATTAATAAATACCTCTGAAATCGACCGTCTAAAAAAGGCGGAACAAGCAGAGCAGCTAAAAATGTAAAAATAAAAAAAATAAAAATAAATTATAAATTATATAGTCACCTAAGCGCACTGAAATGAAATCCATCGGCTACATTGCCGCACACATCACAAAGCAAATTCCGTTGAAGCTGGAAATGAAATAAAATTATAGCAAATTATATTTTAAAATTCAGTATTAATTTTAAATTGATTTATACATCATTCAAATATTATTTTTATATTTCATTTGCTAGAGCATTTATATTTGTTTTAATTTTTAAATATATTATAGTACAACTTTAACTAATGAATATTTTATTAATACTTTTCTTGTGCATTATTTAGTTTTAAATAAAAATAATAAAATGATTTTTAAATAGAAAATTAATGTATTTTATAAATTTCAATAAAACAGTTAATTTTACTAATATTTGAACAATAATATTCAATGTTGAGATTTTAAGAAATAAAAAAATTCGGCATAATCTTAGATTTTTAAATCTATTTATCAAACTTACATTTCCTAAAAATTTTGCTACCTTCAAGATGAACCAATTCAGGCAATAATTTTAGGTAAATAAGTAATTATTTTTTCTTCTCAACAATAAGTTTTCATGAAGCTTTTAATATCTCAGACTAGTAGTCAATTAAATGATCACTTATTTTGTACAATGATTCCGCTGATCTGGATTAATATTATATTTGATTTATTTTACTTGATTTGATTTAGATTTTTGACAATTTTATCGTATCCTCTTTTTCAATTTCACCCATACTATCCACTCATCAACAGAAATCCGACATTTTAAAAACTAACAACTTTTTCAAAATACACTTTTATGCTTAAAATATGGCTCATTCTTAGTACTACATAATATTTGACAAGGTGTTTTGTATCCAATTATACTCAGTTTTTCTTTGACTGAATTCTAATATGGTGATCCTCCGAGCGGAAGTTACCTTTCGTCAAAAAATTAGTTTTTTTATCAATATAAATAATATATTATATATAGCATTCTTTTTTAATTATGTTTTTGCAATGTTACATAGTTATTTTTTCCAAAAAAATAATATAATGAAATTTAATTAATTGATAAAATATGCTTTTTATTTATTAAATTAGGTAAGGTTTATAATTTTTCATAAATCTACGGTATTTTAATAATCGGCGTTTGTTCAAAGATTTTTTCAGTTATTTTTCTTTCTTTCTTTTTGCTTTTTTATTTTTTTAATTTAAATAAATATTTAAAAACATTTATAATTATATCCTTTCATTCAAATAACCTAAATGTATTAATGGAAAAATTAACAGTAAAATTTTTTATAAGTAATTTATTAAATTATTTTTTTTATAAAAAAACTTTTCTCAAAGTAAACAAAAATTTTATACTGTACAATCTCTATACATTACCAAATGTGACATGATGTCCTTAATTGGGAATTTTTGAAGCAGCTGTGTATTTGTAGCATGTGTTTGTTTACCCAGTTCTCGCATGTACTTAAGTATAAATAAATCTGGTAGTATTAGTTTTGTGGAATCTGATTTGTACTGGGAAATTTAGCTACGCCTTTTTTGAATTTTAGAAAATTTGATTTTTTATTTCCAGTTAAATATATATATTTTTAAAATTCTTCTATAGATTCCTAATCATTTTAAATAGGGTGGCGGAATTCCTCGCGGGGACGGGTCACCGCGGGGACGGGGACTGGCGACCCTCGCGGGGACGGGGACAGATTTTCGCGGGGTCCCCGCGGGGTCCCCGCGGGGACAAGAAATTTTTCTAAGTCTTTTATATAGTTGAATTTTTTCGCGAAAAATTTTTTTCATGTTATTAAAATTAAATTTAAATCATTTTAAAAAATTTTTATCAAAAGAAATAATTTTAAATCATTTTTCATATTTATTAGAGGTGTACGATAGAAGAAATAACCCTCAGTCTGACCTTTATATTTATAGTCAGTCGGATGCCAAGAAAATTATACTTAAATAATTTAAACTTAAGGGTTAATAAATGTTTCCAAGGTCAAAGGTGTCCAAAAATACATGAAGGAAAAAGATTTGATTTTTTAATAATATAAAATTATTTTTAATAAAAATTTTTGTGATGGCAAATTTTGAAGATTAGGACCCTCCAAATGAGTTTTTTGATGAATAAAAAATAAACCAGATTGAAGGGAGCCGGCGGACCCGATAGGGGCCGTCGGAGAAAAATTTTTCAAACTTTTAACACATTTCTTAAGGAAAAATGTCGATTTTTTGGTCAATTATAGATTTTTCTTCCTTAATTTCCTCCCTGAATCCAAAAATTTTTGTTCAATATTTTCCAATTTTCCCATTCTTAGGGGTGTATTTTGTCCCCGTGTCCCCGCGGGGACAAGGCCGCGGGGACGGGGACTGGCGACCCTCGCGGGGACGGGGACGGGGACGGGGTCCCCGCGGGGAGCGGGGACCCCGTCGCCACCCTAATTTTAAATATTGAATTTTTCATTGTATATTATGGAACTAACTTTTTATGGTGGAAGTATAAAATAACATTCTCTCTACTAATATAGATTGTTTGCAACTTACATATTTTTGTTGTTGCTGGGATCCCGGACTGATTTTGGCGGTGGATGAAACCGAGGGTTGACCTGGATCCATTGCATTAATCCATAAAAATAAAATTTATTTCATTATAAAAAATTAAAACTTATAATTTCAACAGAGAAAAAAAGGCCAGAATATTTTGTATTTATTTAAATATTTATTTGGGTATAAATTAATATTATAAATAAAAATTTAATTCAATATCAGTAAATCATTTAATAGATTCTAAAGGTTAATAAAAAATTTAATGCATGCCATATATAACAAAAAATGAATTAACAAATTAGAATTTGAGCCTAACCTTTTCCAAGCATTTTCAGTATTTGGAATATTCAAAAATGGTGTTAAAAATATTTAAATAAGAAATTAATAATAAAAAAGGATGCATTGTTGAAAGGTTTAGGTTTAATAGATATTTTATTGGCTAAAATACTGAAATTTGTGACTTATTTTTACGAAATTTGTGACGAATTCCACTGAAGAATAATACTTAATCTTGTAAAGGATGTTCAAAGTGCGAGTGCACTCTATTTTTTGGCAGAGTTTGTTCTTGCCATTTGTGAATTAATTACCATTGTTACTTTTATCAGTTATGAAAGATTAATTCCTCATAATTTGTGCTTTTTCCCTCATATCGACTATTTAAAAGATTAAATAAATTTTAAAATTCAAAAAATCACAGAAGCAAATCACTGTCCATCAAAAATTAAATTAATCGAAAATTATTTTAAAAAAAAGATTTAATATTTAGCCGCCAATTATTAAAATAATTGCTTCCAAAAAATCCCTGTGCAAAAATGTGATATTATTTTTAATAGTTTATTATAGGATTTTAGGTGTATAAATTATGTTTTGTTATTTTTAAATTTATAAATAATGGAACGATATTTTTAATTTGACATTTAATTAATCAATAATTTATTTTGATTAAGATATGATATTTATTCTTGTAGGGAACGGATAGTTATGCATTATAAATTGGCAAAATATGCGTATAAAATATGGTCAAAAAAGCCAAAATATGCACCAAAATATGCATTAAAATTGACCAAATTTCATATAAAATATGCTTAAAATTTGTTTAAAATGCAAAAAATAATTATTTCAACAAGCAAACCAATCGTTTTGACGAATAAACTTTCATTTTTTTATTTTCACTCCTTAGATTTGAAATTGTCATGAAAAAGCTGAAAATTCAAAAAGATAGACATGAAATGATTAAAATTTCATAAAATAAGCACGAAATAGCGAAAATTTTAAAATAAACACGAAATGTCTAAAATTTTACAAAATTTTATAAAATGTTAAGAAAATATGCCAAAATATACAAAAATTATGAAAATTTGACCAAAAAATCGCAAAATATGCACAAAATATGTTCGAAAATGCAAAAATATGCAAATATGCTCCAAAATCGCAAAATATGCACAAAATATGTTCGAAAATGCAAAAATATGCAAATATGCTCCAAAATCGCAAAATATGCTAAAAATATGCAAATTAAAAGTCACTCTGGAAGGATCTAATCAAGTGGAAAATGCGTTTTTCGTGGTTATTTCGGCGTTCTGATATCAGGAAAAAAATATGTATTTGCATAACTATCCGTTCCCTATTTATCAGTTTTTTTTAATAAAAAGTCATAAAAAAATACACGTAGTAATTTGCTGTTCCGCATTTATTGGAACAATTGTCTGGCGCTGGGATTCTTGTTCCTGTGATAAAAAACGATGTTTTGCTTATGAGTGGTAGTTTTTGAGTTTATTCGGGTTATTTAAAATATAATAAATAATAAATGCTTTTTATATTCAATATAATAAAAAATTTGTATGAATTTTCTATAATCTAATAAATCGTTAATAAAAAATGAAAAATTCGGGCTAAATAAAAAGCTATTACTTAGTATATTATAAATAAGTATGTTTTTATCAAAAAAATTAAGTAATAAAGTAACAAAAAAGTTTATAATAAATATCATTTTTTATTTAAAGTATTTTTAACCTTAAGTTGTTGCCCACATGGTTGTTCATAACTCGTTGTTGGAGTTGTGAATGGTTGTAGTTGCTGGGATTGTCTCTGTAAAAAGAGATTTATTTATAATTCAAAATATTGTTTTTTTTCAAATCAGAATGTTGATTTACTAAGAAAGTTGAAAAACAGTTAAGGCACAAAAATCTTTTTTTGTTAGGAATTTTATATTTTAACTTTGAATATTTATTTTTTATTTTAATTTTATTTCATGGAGGATTGGAAAAATAAAAAGACTAAAAATTATTGCATAAAATACATATAATTCGCTTCTTAGATTATTGGTTAATTTTGAAAAAAAAGTTTTAATTTTAATTGAACAAAGTGGCAGTTTTTAACTATTATTAAAATTTTAAAATTAATGCTTACATAGCCTAAAAGAGGAAATATTTTATCCAATTTTAATTTTAGATCAATTTAAAGATAATTACTCTATTTCCTCTAAAATAAACTAATCCTCAAAATAAGATATTGCTGAGAGGCGGTAATGTTATTTATAATTTCGATGTTTTTTTCTTTTTTTTTATTCATTAAATTAATATATTTCATTTTTTCTGTATATTAATCATATTTATCTCGCAGCTTATGGAAATTATATTTTTGACCTTTCTAATTTCAAGAAATAGTAATCAATCTGAATTTTCATAATTTATATTCATTATGCTGGATTTTATTTAATGTGTATAAAAAGAATAATACGATAAAGTTCGTTACAGGCAACTCTTATACATTTACATGACTTTATTACCAATTCTAGATTTTATTTAAGAAATTTTATAATTTTTAAATTTTTTTTGAACCTTTTTTTGAACCTGTTGGCGTTGTTGATTTCCATGTGGGTCCATGTCTGTTGTATAAAGCGGACTTTCGTCCCGTGGTAACATTTGCGATGGACTACTAAGGACCACAACAATAGACTCTGGGAGGTCATTGAAAATGTAAAAAAAATTTAAAAAATTCTTTGATTTTTTAAAATGAGTGAACTTTATTTAAAAAATTATTTTTTTTTCGATTACACAGTAAAAATAATGCTGGAAAATAAATGAACAAAGCAGTTTATGATTGGAAAATATAATTTTAAAAATGTTATTTAAATCCTTTTTTCAAGAATTATTCCATTTCACAATTTTTAAATATGTATACAATAAGATTAAGGTACAGAGGATAATATAACACTTTTATATCCATTTAATTTCAATGGTATAATGGGATAAAATTCACAAATTTCATTTAGGCATACGAATGTAAGATTTAAGCAAATTATTCAATTTTGGAAAAAAATTATTTTATAATTCTCTTAAATTAATTTGTTATATTATTTATGAATAATTTTCAGTCATAGGGTTTGAATGTAATCATCTTTGGGCCACCGTATCTTAGTTAGTGAGGTGCTTCTCATTAGGCATCTCGACTTTCCCCCCTCCCCCCTTTAATGCAAAATAAACAACGAGGCCCCGCCCTGTTATCGAAAACATATTGCATTTATGGTCCCGTGGTGAAACGTTTCTTAAATCGGCCATATATATTTTTTCCATCCCACAGAAAGACGTTTCTTTAAAATTGATCAAAATATTTTATAATAAAATTTTGAATAACAATGATGATATTCAAAAAAATCAGAAAATTTTCAATATGCCTTTTTTTGCAAAATTTTTTGCATAAAAATTTAAAAACATTGATTTGTTCAATATTGGAGTTTGTGGAATTTTTGTTTTAAATTATTTATAATTTGATAAATTCATTTTTAGCTCAAAATTTCCGATTTTTCAAAATATTTGACTGAAAATTTAGCAATTTTTGTGGCATTTGTCTCTAATTGTGCACTTTTTAGTCTCTATTATATATTTCTATTTTTTTCGATTTATTAATCCAATTACCTATAAAAAATTTTACTTATTATCTATATCGGGTAGCCATAATAACAATAAAAATTTCGCTGAATAAGATTATTAGAACTTAATTAAACAAATTTAATATTATTTTTCTTGATTAGCTTTTCAATACTAAATATTAAATATAAAGACTAAAATTAGAATCATTCTTTTTATATTATGATTCTGCTTTTTTGTCAACTATTTCTTAAATATTTAATATTTTATATAAAAAATAATGAATTAAAAAATTATACTATATACCATTAATTAAGCTAAAAAAAGAAATAATTGAAGAACAAATGGTGATATTGGGCATGGGCATAAGATATTTAAAATCTGGCTGGATAATAAATGATTTTTATAAAGATTTGCATCCAAAGCTTTAATTTATATAATTTAATTAAAAAAATTTTAAATTTATTTTTAAGGGACAAAAACGCTCATAAAATTTGCATGCGATCTAAATTTTTTTTATCACTTTTGAATAAATCAAGGATGATAATCTTGGCTAAAAAGATCCAACAGAGAATTCATTAGTAGAAAAAGTAATGTGCTATAGAACCGGTTCAAATTCAAATGGCAATCAGAGCTAGAGCAATATCTGGCGATTATTCTTCTTGAAAAATTAGTTTTTCTGCTTGGTTGGTTTCTTTTTTTTCGTTTTTTTAATTTTAATATTGGACTAATTGTCAAAAAGATTTTCATAAGAAAAGTATCAAGAACAAGCTAGCAAATTGGGTTTTTTTAAAGAATATCTACCATTGCGCCACCATAATACAGAATTATAATGGTTTATTCTTTTGAAGAAGTCCCAAAGTTGAGATACTCATTTAGCCCCCTTAATGTCAAAAAGCAAAGAATCAACTTAAAAAATTGAAAAATTTTAAAGTTATAGAAAAAATCATTTTCAAAATTCAAAGTAAGAAAAATTGGAATTATATTAATTATTCACCAAAATCTTACGAAATATAATCTGCATAAATAAACATCCTAAATGATATTCATACGATCACTAGTCTGCATTCGTCTAATAAGTGCTTAAGGATGGCGATTTTTATTGTGTAAAATCAAAATGCTCATTAATAGGGCTGGCAAATGAAGTCAAATGACTTTTTTTCTGCTGACTTGAAATGGCCTAAAAACCTTGTAAAACACATTTTCAACTTGATCTGACACATCTGGCTTATATTTTTATTTGACTTGTTTTGACTTTTTTGCCTATTTTGGGATTTTTATGACTTTTTCGCATTTTTTATGACTTTTTCATGACTTTTTTGACTTTTTGAGAAAATTTTTAATTTTTTTTGTCTTATTTTTTGAAATTATAGTCCAAAATCGAAACTTTTTTGGGAAAACTACAAAAATTTCAAAGAATTTTTGTGTCAAAATTTGAAAATCATTAATTTTTAAAATGGAAATTGCAAAAAAATTTTGCTAAATTTCTGATTTTTTTCTTAACTTTTTTTTTGATTTTTAATTTGTTTTATGGTTTGAAATTGCTTCTAAAGACAATAAAAATACATTTGCCGAGAAAATTTTACTTATTTGTCCACTTTTTGCAATTTTATTCATTTTTTCATTGACTTTTTGTGACTTTTTTGGCATTATTGAGCAATTTTCGTGACTTTTTGAGGATTTTTTTGTGACTTTTTAAGTCGACTTTTTGGCAATTTTTTATGACTTTTTTTGCCAGCCCTACTCATTAACCATCGACTTTTCGTTAAAAAGGGCAATTATGCCGTAAATTAGGATGCAAGCAGCGAACTTTGACCCGAAAATAAATAGCATTTTTAAGCGAAACTTATTTTGAAATTTTTAAATGATGATTATTTATTATAATTTATGAATAAATCGTTTAAAAAAAATACAATTTTTTAAAATTACTTTTTTAGATGACATTAGCTTTTTTATAAAAAATAAATAAATAAAATATAATATTTTCATATATAATTTAATTTTTATATTAATAAAGTTTAAAAATATTTATTGAATGAAAATTTACAATTTAAGATTTTTGTCATTTTGTAGCTTTTAATTAAAAAAGTAACTTAATATAAAAATTATTGATACACATATAAATTTGATAGTTTGAAAATGTTTGGTTTAATGATAGAAGGAAAAAGTAAAGAATAAAAAAATAAAATTCCTTTGTAACGATAAATTAAAGATTAACCTAAACCAGTTCAAATTTTTATAAGTAATCTTCCGATTTTACTAATTCTCTATTAATTACTAATTAAACTCTACTAAATGGAAATTGTAAAAAGAATTTTTTATTCTATTAATTCAATAAAAAATAATAAAGCAATAAAAAAACAAAGAAATTTTCATTCGGGGAGAGAAAATTATATTTTAATTCGTTAATACTCATAATAATAACCGAATAATCAGGGGCATGAAAAATGACCTTCCGATTCTAATAAATTTAAGCAAAAAAGTAATAATTATTTCACTGAATGGAACGGATATATATCAAAAGTTGCGATGTACAAATATATATAATAACTTCAAATTTTATATTATGTATTATTATTGCAAAAAGATGGATACAAAGTTTATTTTTATATTATCTTATTTAATGCTAGATTTTTAATAATATTACTATAAATTTTTTTATTTTTTATACAATAATAAATATAATTTTAATAAGACGGATTGTCAAAAGTTATATTTGATTTTTTTTATTTGTTTCAATTATAGAATATAATTAATTATTTGTGGAATAAATAATTAACTAGAATTTTTTATAGCATTTATCATGACTAGAATAATTAATTTTGTCATTTTATGGAAAAGATCACTAAAATAAGTGCATTAAACATTACGATAATGTACTATTCAGATATACAAAACACCAAAATGAGTTTTGTACTGTGATCAGCAACTTCTAAGGCGATGAAAACATGGGCTAATGAGTGAGTTTCCATTTTTGACAACCTTTCAGATAAAAAACTTATTCCTATAGAAAAATTAATAGGAAGCCAATAAGATAAAAAAATTTAAGAATATAATTTATTTGAAAGATAACAATTAAAGTAAAATTAAGGAAATATATTACGATTATGCAAATATTTTCAATCCAAAATTTTATGGAAGAAAAATCTTTTTATAAAAAATTATTAATTTTGATAGCATTTATTAATAATGCCCTTCATTTATCAAAATAACCCAAAATGGACAATATTTTGTGACCGTTGTTATCTAAGTAATGTAAACCAAAAGTGTATGATTTTTTTGGTGCTATGTCGTTTGGCCACAAAGTGCAAAAATGGAATCCTTGCTTATGAACTACAAATTGTCTAAAATTTATTAAAACAAAAATATCTAATATTATCGAAAAAAGTCTAAATGTCGAAAGATAAACTCTCTAGAACTTTCTATTTTGGATAAGATCCAATTGGAATTTGGAATAATTTTTGCACTTGGTGGCCAAACGACCATTCTTGCATTTTTCGCTCAAATGAGCCAGCACAAATTTTTTTTATTATTGTCCAAATTGTATTTTTTTTAACTTATCAGCGACAATAAATAATTTTTAGTTACATTTAATTTAATTAATCTTCATATTTTCATTTTTTTAAATTTTTCTTGCATTTGTTCCACAAAAATTTTTAATAAAAAATTTACATCTTTCCTTTAATTCACTTAAAAAATCATGCATCAACTCAGCATTATTGTCTTATTAAATGTTCAATATTTATTATTAATATGCGTGATCTTCAAAGATGTCAATTGTTTTCAACATTATTATTTTAGCAAAAGTGGAAAATATATTAAATGTTGGCATCCTTATTTGCATACAAATTCCAATTACATCATAGAGCAGCACTTAACTAAATCGCCAGATTATAAAAGACTGAAATAATCCGGATTAACTATAACTAACTGGGTGAAATATCAGGAAATAATTTGGATTATAGAATTGTTTCGAAATGAGGGATTTGATAAAATCATAATAATCAGAGATTTTTTTAGATTTGGTCCATTTAATTAAATATTTTTCAGCCATACTTGCAAATTTTAGCTGTGCTATATCATTAGAAAAATATAAAAGCAAAACTATACTGTTTTACAAAAACTTTTTAAGCTAGCTATGGCTAGAATATAAAAGGTCTTTTGTTTTTTCGAATTTCGCATAAAAGAGTTTGAAAATTTTCGAAAATATTGAAAAATAATATTTTTTCATATAAATTTCGGGAAAGCAAAAAAGACCAAAAAATTGAGCACAAATTTTTGCAAGGCTCTATTATCATAAGAATATTCATTAATTATTTTATTAATTAGTGAAGTAAGTATTGGGGTGTCCGGAAAGTTCTGTCATAGTGGATGGAATATAAATTAATTTTTTTAGTTATTTTTGTTTATGAATCATCCGATGCTTTTCTGATTGCGATGTGAATATATAACATGTTAGCTGTCAATAACAAAAATAGTTCAGTTCAAAACACAATCCAAAAATAATTTTCCTGATTTTTTTATGGACCAATCAAAATCCCAAATCCGATCACTATTATTGTATGAGTTTCATACAATAATATGGAGCAAGCGAAGCAACTAGAACAACCATGGAGCAAGCGAAGCAACTAGAAATGTGTGTGCAGCATTAGGAGAGGATGCCATTAATCTACGGACAACACAGCGATGGTTCGCAAAATTTCGTGAATGTGATCAGGACATCGAAGATCGTTCCGGTAGACCACGAGAGATTGATCGGGATGAACTACTCGCAAATGTTGAAGCGAATCCAACCAAATCTACCCGCATGTTAGCTGCCGAATTCGACTGCAGTAAGACCCAGATTGACATCAGATGAGAAGTGGATTCCTCTAGACAACATACGTCCAGAGAAACAGTGGCTCTCTCCCGGGCAACAAGCTGTGCCAGTGCCAAAAGTTGATCAACGTCAGAAGAAGGTTCTTTTGTGTGTTTGGTGGCACAGAGGAGGGATCATCGGTGCTGGGTCTTTAAAAAAAAGCCCAATGTGGGCGTTAAAAAAAAAGGCCCAATGCGGCCAATCTGTACGAAAACTTTTTTGTTAGACCAGTTAGACCAAAAGTATAAAAGGCAAAATTGATCAGAATTTTATGCTGATTCGAATGGTATAAAAATTTTTCCGAAATTCGGCCAAAAACTTCGAAATATCGCCTAAAAACTCTAATTTTCGGTATTTCGGGAAAATTTCGAAGTTTTTGGCCAAATTTNTGCCAAAAGTTGATCAACGTCAGAAGAAGGTTCTTTTGTGTGTTTGGTGGCACAGAGGAGGGATCATCGGTGCTGGGTCTTTAAAAAAAAGCCCAATGTGGGCGTTAAAAAAAAAGGCCCAATGCGGCCAATCTGTACGAAAACTTTTTTGTTAGACCAGTTAGACCAAAAGTATAAAAGGCAAAATTGATCAGAATTTTATGCTGATTCGAATGGTATAAAAATTTTTCCGAAATTCGGCCAAAAACTTCGAAATATCGCCTAAAAACTCTAATTTTCGGTATTTCGGGAAAATTTCGAAGTTTTTGGCCAAATTTCGGAAAAATTTTTATACCATTCGAATCAGCATAAAATTCTGATCAATTTTGCCTTTTATACTTTTTGTCTAACAAGTCTAACAAAAAAGTTTTCGTACAGACTGGCCGCATTTGGCCTTTTTTTAACGCCCACATTGGGCCTTTTTTTTAAAGACCCAGCACCGGATCATCCACTATGAACTGCTCCCGAATGCGACCATCGTCACTGCAGCAATCTACTGCGAACAACTGGACCGAGTACAGGAAAAATTGCGTCGCGGGACATCTGGTTGGAAGCGAAGAGTGAGACCGGCATTCCTCCACGACAACGCAAGACCGCACACGGCAAAACATCACCTGCCAGAAATTGGAGGAGCTAGGCTGGGAAGTTCTTCCTCACCCACCATACTCCCCTGATTCTGCGCCATCGGACTACCATTTATTCCGGTCGCTAGAGCACAGTTTGCGCGGGATGAGCTTCGACAACTTGGAGGAGTTGGGCAGCACCTGGATGTTTTCTTCAATGGCAAACAAGAACATTTCTATGCCCGTGGAATTGATCTCACTTAATGGAAAAGTGGCAGAAGATGGTGGACAATAATGGGGCATACTTTGATTAATCATGTAATTTTTTTTAATTTTTTATATATTTTTTAATACAATTTTTAACCACTATGACAGAACTTTCCGGACACCCCAATAATTAACTCATTTTTCTTTATCTACTATGAATATAATTTAAAAAATAATAATTTTTTTTTTCATTTCGGAAAAATACAACTTGGCAAATATTATATTAATAACAAACATAACAATGAAAATTTGTACATAAAATTTTTTGGGCTTTCAAAAGTTTCTGGAATATATTGATTAAATAGAGAATTTGGGATTATATAGTATTTAGCAACGAAACAATGAAATTAAATTATAAATAATTTATTATCTTGAGATCGTCAAGGCATTGTAATGTTCTCGGAGCATTTCGACGAGTTGCAACAATGATCCTTGGATCAAAATGATGCCACCGAGTCGGAGGGCAATTTGATGATGTTGATATGGTTGGAAGCGATGCAGCTGGAAAGTTATTTAAATAAAAAATATTGTTATTTTAAATTAATAAATTTGTTTTTTAAAATTTATCGATAGAATGCTTTAGTATAAAAATGTGGATATTCATAATATATTAGATAATTAAAGAATAATTTGTAAAAGCAACAATTAACTCATAAGAATATTGGAAAAATTTAAAATGGATAAATGAAAACAAGATTCATGCAATTCCAATGCTCAGAAACAATTGCGTTTTCAGAAATCCGTCCGGGTAGTCTTTTTTCAAACATGTATATAACCTATATTTTTATTTAATTCATATTATATTGAACTTTTTCGATAGTCATACTAATGAAATTTTTAAGATTAAATAACTACTTTACATATTTTTACATGAAATTTTTAAAATATAAATATTTTCGGTCTATGAACAAAAATATATTAGATTTTCTCATTCTTGCTTTGAATTTTTTTTCAATCTTTTTCTTTTTTATAATTTTCAGATTATAGCTTTTTTGGAGCATTACCGATGCAGATGCAGTTGGTATGGTAGATGTTTCCAAGCTTAATTCCGCAGTTGTGGATCTAAAAAAAGATAAAATTGTTAAGTATTTGGTACTTGTGGAGTTTGTGTCCACCCTGGACCCCCACCTAAGATTCTGAAATAAATT
Source organism: Rotylenchulus reniformis (assembly GCA_001026735.1). Lineage (NCBI taxonomy): Eukaryota > Metazoa > Nematoda > Chromadorea > Rhabditida > Hoplolaimidae > Rotylenchulus > Rotylenchulus reniformis. The sequence continues at coordinate 70,693 of LDKF01000072.1, read as the reverse complement.
TTAATTTTTATTCAAGAAAAGACATCCCTGGGGTAATTTTTGACGCTGAATCGAATCGGACGTCCATTTTGACATACTGCGTCATGTGACGTCACTTTTTGACGTTGGCTTTAAAAATTTTTCAAAATCATCTAAATAAAAAATGCTATTCTCTTTCTCTTAGTAAACTCAAAATTAGACATCTGTGTCAAAAAAGTGGTGTCAGATGACGCATTACGTTAAAATGGGCGTCAGAACCGGATTCAGAGTCAAAATTATACCTTGAGAAAAAATTACAAAAAATTTTTAATTTTTTTGGGGGGAGGGGGGTCCAGGGTGGACATAAACTCCACAAGTGCCAAGTATTTTAGAAAATAAATTGTCATAAAATAATCCAAGATTTTTATCAGATCTCAACCATTACATATAACGCATAGGAAAATTAAAAAAAATTAACAATATATTTGAAATTTGATCTTCTTAAGTAGTAAATGAAATCATCATTAATTTTTTACAAATAAAAAAAAAATTCTTTAAATTCTGAATCGACTTCAGCATTTCATATCTATTTGGATTTGATTATTAAAGATTAAATTTTTATTTTTTTCGGACCTGGATGGATTTGCGCAAAATGGTTGTAGGGCAACCGGTGGTTCAAAAAGTTCACTGAAGATCTGGTGTTTCAAATGGTCTTGTTGGCCAACTCCAGATCTCAGGTTGAATAAAAGCATGGCGAAAATTGTGTCAATTTCCTTTGAAAATGAAAAATGTTATAGATTAATTAATATTTCTTATGATAATAATTGATCATTAAATATACAGTTTAATAGAGAACTAAAAATGAAAAGATTTTTCAAAACATCCATAAAAGTAATCATCTGATAAAGAAATAAAGTTTTAATTAATCAAATAAATTTTTTTACAATTAAAGTTTATTGATTTTTTAAAATTGAGTTTAAAAGAGACAATAAAATCAAAAAATTCATGGTAAATTTACACAAAAAATGATTAAGAATTTTTAATGATTTCCGAAAATTTTTATTCATTATATTTTCGTGATGTGATCTCTATATTAAAAATTCGGGAAAAAATTTTCCTTGATATTTTTAATTTTTGTATAATTAAAAAATTATATATAGGTAATATGATTTAAAATTTATTTAGTTGGTACAATTTACTAATAAATATGATAAGCAAAGTATTTTGTCTTAAATATCTAAAATGGTTTCTTTATATATTAATGGATTACTTTTTCTGTGAAATGTTCCATTTGAAGAGAACGGCAAAGGCTCTCCAGAAAAAATCGGCCAATTGGAAGCGCGAGCCTTAAAAATCATAAAAAATTTTAATTTCATAGAAAAATAGCCATTTAAAAATGGATATTTTACCTGGCTAGGGTTCTAGCTTCCTGTGGATGTTCAACACGATGGAAATCCGCCAAACCATCCACCTAGAATTAAAAAAATAATCAATTAAATATATCAGTTGTTCAAATTTTTTATAGCACTAATTATATAAGATTTATGTAAATTTCTTTCAATAGATTTAATTTATAAAAATTTTAATATTTAACTTTTTTTAAAAAATAGTCAAGTTTACATATCAAGATAGATGTTAATAATTCACAATCAATGATTTTAATTTGGATAATTCAGGAGGTTGAATGTAAAAATTCCCTACTAAGATAAAATATTAAAAAAATAAAAATCTTTATTTTCCATTTAATCTTAAAGTAATTAATTTCTTATTTTATAATTAAGGTGAAAGAAAATAATTTCAAAAAATGAAAATTTCCTAAAACATGACTGACATGAAGTTCTATGAAGCGTTTGCCCGGTGTATAAAGTCGATTTGTTTGTATGCCACCATAAGTTAAAGTAGAAAACGCAATTTCGAGTACCAACCAGCTTAAAAGCACTTCTTGGGCATCCCAAGAACCGGGCTGGCATCGCTAAAAATTTTAAAAAATGTAAAAAATGATTTCTAAAAAATTTAGTAAATCAAATTCTGTTTATATCATTTTTCCTGTAAAAAATTGTACCCAATAAAAATATCTTTGTAATAAAAATACATATGCGAAATTAAAAGTGGATTAGCAATTTTTCTTTCGACAAAAAAAACAAAAGAATATTTTTAAAATTATTTCTAGAATATATTTAAAAATATATAAATTTATTTTGAAAGGCTTTTTAAAAATTGATAACTAGGATACTCATCAGGTCATCAGTCACCTCCAATCCTCGCTTCACAACGGAATTGCTCAACACAAGTTCATCAAACATGGACTTCTCATGTAAAAAGAATTTGTGGAGTTCGGTGAGATGCAACTTCTTGAAATTGTGTCCATCATACTATAAAATTAAGATATTGATTTATTTTTTTGTAATTAATTAAAACACCTTTATTACAAACAAATATTTTTAAACTAATTCAATTATTTTATTGTACTCTAGCTAAAAAATTCCAAGATTTTCTTCATGATTTAGTTTATAGATAATTCTCAAATAAATTATTAATTAAGCCATCCCTCTTAAATTAATCCATCCTCCGTTTTTTATTTTTTTATTTATTGAGCAACAACTTTAAATAACACTCTATATCAAACATATGAAAATAACTATAATAAATTTCAGATAAAAATAGAAGTCCATAAATAATTTCCTTCTATTCTTTAGGATTTTCTTAAAATTTTATAGCTTTATCATATATACTTTGATCAATTATTATTTTTCATTTTTCACTTTGATTTAAAATTATTTATTTATTATTTTACTTTATTAAATTTTTATCTTGATTTTTTGAAAATGTTGAAAAAAAATTCGGATATATTTTTCCCCAAAAATTTCCCTTGTTTTTTGAATTCTTTCCTTTCATGGAAATGGAAAAAATGAGTTGGTATGAAACTATAAACTATATTGCATAATAATGGAGTTGCTTTGAATCAAAAAGGAATCATCTTTTCATTTTTGAAGGCTGTAATTTAGAGTAAAATTGTAGGCAAAAACAAAAAATAACCAGAGTAGAATGTTCTGGAAATGTGGAAATATTTTGAAAAATGGATTTTTGGTGCATAATAGAATAAAGAAATTTAAAAATTTATCATAATTTTTTATAGTATTTATTTAATAAAATTGACAATTATTCTAAAATTTCAAAATTATTTATTTGATAAAAATGTTTATAAAATTTTAAATAGTAAATATATACCTTTTTCCTTCGCAATTTGTCCATTCTCTTGCGAAATTGATGCACTGTCGATAGAATTGATTCCTCTATACTAGTAGAAGCCTAATAAAATTAAAATAAAAAACAATCCTAAATGAAGCGATGTGCTTTAATTATTAATCGCTAACTTCAATTTATATTAAAAATTAGATAAATATAATTAATTTTATGAATAGTACCCAGGGTGTTGCAAAAGTTTTGTTGTTTTGACATATTCAAAAATTTAATATTTTAAACGGATGTTACATATGTCAATGGTCAATCTTCAAAAACCTGTGCTATACAGTAGATGTCAAAATTTTAACTATAAAAATGCTTTGAAAATCAGTGTGTTTCAATTTTTAGGTAGCAAACCCATATTGTTCAAACTCCATACATAATTTATTGTTTTTCATATTTAAGTATTAGTATCCTGCTTTTTCGATAGTTTTATATAGTTAGGTTTTCAACTAATCTCCTAGTTGAACTATATTTTAAGGAGGAAAATTTGAAAACAGAAAATTTAAGCAAAAAATTATGTTCTAGAGTGTGCATGCTTTCATTTGACATCGAATACCGTATTTTCTCTAATAGGTATAAGAGAGGTCTCTATTATAAGAAGATCTCTAATATAAGATTCCCCTTTGAGGGGATTTGAAAAATATAAGACAGATCTCTAATAAAAGGCACCCCTTCTCCCGTGAACAGTCTATACGTGTGATCCATTTTTTTGAATTCATTTTCGAAAAATAGAGTATTTGATGAAATTTTCGAATTTTTTGTTTGAATTTAGAAAATTTGAATTTCAAAAAACTAAAAATATAGAAGATAGAGCATAAAATTCTACACAACTTTATCGCTGGAGGTTTTGGTCTAGCAGGCTTAACAAAAAGTTTTGGAGAACATATTAGGTTTTGATGCTTTTTTTTAAAAAAAACCCATTAGGCATTTTTTAAAGGCCCAACACAGTTCCATTTTGTTCCTTTCTAATTGTAAAACAGATTTTTTGAAGATGGCATTCGAAATTAATTTTTTTTAAACATTAGAAAAAATCCTATTATCTCCAACTACTAGCTCCATTCTGAAGGAAGTTTAAAAAAATATAAGACAGTTCTCTAATATAAGACATCCTGTTGAGAGTGTTTGAAAAATATAAGACAGGTGTCTTATATTAGAGAAAATACGGTATTATATGAATTAAATAAGTTTTAGAATGACAAAACTTTTGGATCACCTTTTATTCCGTAACTATTTACCCTTTCTCTCTGCTGCACTCCGCGTTCCGTGTGCTCACCCGGCCCCTTCAGTTTCGGCACTTTTATTGATCGGACCAATTTTGCGATGCGTTCTTGGCCCAGCTGGCGAATCTTTTCGGGAGATCGCTCGGATGTGGACGGAAATTCCGAAATTTTGGTGATGTCCATCGCTGGTTTAGTCTTTTGGCCTCGTTTGGATTGGACTTCTGAAAATTCCATATTTATGTGTCCCTGGAAGAGAATAATTTTTTATATAGGTCTATATTTAGAAAAACATAAAATAGGATACCGAGGCTAATTTTTTAAACTGACATTTTGCCCTAATTTTTGATATCATCAAAGCTGAATCTCAGGCGGATTAAGAATAAATATATAGCTCAACTAATATCTACTATTATGGACTTCGATAAATTCGGATAGGTTTCGGTTTATTTCGACATATTGTTCTTACGCTTGATCAGATTTCCCATGATTTTCACTTGCATGGGAGTTTAGAAAGTCTTTCAACTTTTATATATTTTTTGTTCAATTTAAGCTTTTTCTTAAAAAGAATTTTTGGTGTCGAACATTCCGTCTGGTCCTATATAAGACTTTAATTTTTAATCTAGTAGAAATCGAAAAAGATGTTTCTTGTTAAAAATGATATTTTTAAAGATCTAGCAGATTTAAGCAATGTTAGCGCAATTGCTTTCAAAAACCCCAAAAAAAAGATTTTTAGGTCCCAACAAAGTTTATAGGTTACAAATAGATACAAAATCTTATGATTTAAATAGTTAAAAATATTTATTATAAATCTATTTGCTACTAAAACAAAAGGGATATGATGGAAGGCAAATGGAGAGAAAATGGTGGTAAATTGATTTTTATGTAAAAAATAATAGTATTGTTTTTGTAAAAAATAATATAATTATTTTTTGTTTTAATTTTTAAACCCAATCTTTTTAGACCAAATTTTCGTTCAATTTATTAAATTTTTAACTTTTTTTATCTTCAAACAAAGAATAACCTTCTGGTCGCATTCCAACTGAAATGCATTTCTAAAAAAATATTTATTTAATTTATTCCTTTTGAAAATACCTGAAATCTACAGTATCGGCAAACAATGCCATGTTTGCGGCTTTCCAAAAACATGGGTTCTTAAATAGAATAAAAAAAATGAATTTTTAGAATAAAAAACTTACTTGTAACATCACAATCTCGAGTTAGGCAGATGTATCGTTTATGCTGTAAATAAAATTTTATTTTGATATTTTTTTTATCATTTTCACTTTTTAAATTACTTCTGAAATTGACCGTCTAAAAAAGGCGGAGCAGGCGGAGCAGCTAATAACGTAAAAAAAATAAAAAATAAATAAAAAAAATAATATTTATATAGTCACCTAAGCGCACCGAAATGGAATCCATCGGCCACATTGCCGCATACATCGCAGAGCAAATTCCGTTGGAGCTGAAAATAAATATTATGAAAAAAAACAATAATAAACTGATTATATTTTAAAAGCACCCAATATATTTCTGAATGATTTTATTTTAATTTTTATTTTTTTTTATTGTGCTATATTTTATATAAATTTTTGCCCTTTTGTAAATTAATAAAAAAAAATTTAATTCAATATATTTTTAATATATTTCTATTGGTGTACAAATAAGTTATCAGCAAATAATAATGTTTTACGTTTATTTTTTATTAGGGTGCAGCGGGATCGGGATCCCGGCCGGGATCCCGATGTTTCGGGATCGGGATTCGGGATTGAAATCCCGAAATGGCCAATCCCGATCCCGAAGTCGGGATCCCGAATCCCGAAATTCAGAATTTCAATCCCGACCGGGATCCCGATTTTTTTTGAAAAATATTATTATTATATTCTTAAGAAATCGGAAGTTCCAATCTTCGTTTGAATATAGCTCAACATTAAGCCAAATTACCTTTTGTATTCTAACCTTTTCTCTTCCCCTCTTTTGTTCTCTCACCACTTTTATTATGTTCTCTACCCATATTTTTTGTTCGCCCCTTTTCCCTTCCATCCTATTTGTTAGAGGCCTTAGTTCAATGGAAAGATGCTGGTTTACTAGCAATGAGGTCACGGGTTCGATTCCCCTCGCCTCATATTTTATTTAAATTATTTCCTTTGTCTTTTTTGCTCATTTTTTGTTGTTTAACACCAAAATATTACGAAAGCTTTTTCTAAAATACATTAAAATAACAAAAAAAAATCGGAAAAACTTTTTTTAGAATGATGATAATTCTTGAATTTTCAAACAGGAAGTAACAGAAGATTTCATTAAAAATGACCAATTTTATTAAGGAAAATGACCTAAATTTTCAAAATTTTCTCCGGCGGCCCCTNAAAAAAAATGTGGCGGGTATGAAACGGGTACGGGTATCGGTCCGACGGGTATAACCGGGTACGGGTACGAAATTTGTACCCGTGCAAAAGCCTGCTCAGCACGATTTATAATGCATAACTATCCGCACCCTAATAATAACCATTAAAAACTGATCTTTGGAACAGATTTGACTGTTCCTGCTTAATCTGTTCCTGTTCTGTTCTAAATTTTGAGAACAGGAACAGAACAGATTGTGGAACTTAAAAACGCTGGTACATTTTCAATTTTTTGGAGATGTTTATTGATTTTGATCAATTAATTTTAATTTTTTTAGCGTTTTTGAGTTTTTTGTCAAAAATCCCGAAAAAAATTCGGGATTTCGGGATAATCCCGATCCCGAAAAAAATTCGGGATTTCGGGATCCGGGATCGGGATTGACTTTCGGGATATTCGGGATCCGGGATCGGGATCGGGATCGACTCTGGCAAATCCCGATCCCGAAAATCGGCCGGGATCCCGATCCCGCTGCACCCTATTTTTTATATAAGCCTTTTAAATGATATTAATAATAATAGAACTATTTAAAACAGAAAAAATGTTAAACTGTATTAAACATTTTTTATTTAAAATAACCATTTTGCGAATATTTAAGTTAAATTTCTTTGTTTTTCTTAAATTAAAAAAATTATCTTTATATGTACAATATCTATATATCTATTTTGCGCGCTTACTTTTCTTACAAATTTGGCCACCTTCAAAGTGAAACCAAACTGGGTTACCATTTTATGAAAATAAGTAATATTATTTTACTTCTCATAAGTTAATTTCTAGATACTTTTATTACCCTCCCCTCATTTGGGAGCCAATTAGAAAGATCAGCTTTTTTGTACGCTGATTCCGCTGATTTGGATCGGTATTGAATTTACATTGTTTTTCTTGTTATGATTTGTATTTTTGTGACAACCTTTTATATTTTCACCCACACTGCCCACTCATTGACAAAAATTTTACATTTCCCACAAAATAGCCCTTTAAAAATGTACTTGGCACACTTGAAGTTTACTCATTCTTGGTAAAAAAATGACAAAATACCTTTGTATCCAATTATGTCCATTTCCTGCCCAATAATTATTTCTACAATATTAGTGATTTTGATAACGGAAATTCCCGGTTAGCTAATGAGATTTAAAAATTTTATAAAAAGATTTAATTAAAAATGCTTTTTTCTATTTTATTAATTAGATTTTGTATATTTTATTCTTGCTATTTTATAGAGAATATTGATGAAAAATGAAAAATTTATTTTACATTCTATAATCGAAATCATCCACGAATATGTGAAAACATGCACATTTATGTTAAATAAGGAATTTAAAATTAAATTTATTTTTCAGTCCGTAATAAGATTGTAATTCTAATTTTGTCTCTATTAATTTGTATTTCTTTTTTTGTATATGATAGTTTCTAGGCACTATATAATCTATGCTCTATAGTACATTTCTGAAAAAAAACTCAGTACAATGTTCTAATTATTTTTAGCAAAGTATATTATTACACACAAATTAGTTTCATTTGAAATGAAAGCAGAGATTATTTATTTCAGTTCTTTTATTAAGAACAGTTGAATTGATGTTGTAAATAGTTTTGAATTATAATTAATATTTAATAAAAAAATTTAATAATCAACAAAAAATTTAAAGATAATTTTATTTTTGTTTTTCATTTAAATTTGTTTCTTAATTATATACTTAAGAAAATAACGGGGATGTCTTATTAATGAACTGGTGTTAATTTTTAAATATTTTAAAAAATATTATAAAAATTAAAATATAAAAAAAAATTCCAGTTTTTTCCTTTTATATTTGTTTTAAGATTTTTTCATTTGCTCATTTTTAAACTTATCTTATTATATATTCGATATATTATTAAAATATTAAATGATTCTAATTCTAATAAATACAAATAATAATAATAATAATATTGTTTTTATGTTTTGAATATAGTTTCAAATACGGTTTGATGTCTTTAATTGGGAATTTTTGATGCTGATGTATATTTGTAGTATGTGTTTACCCCATTTTTTGTATGTACTAAAAGTTTGGCACCAGTAAGTGTAATTTGCTAGTAAATGTACCCGAGAATTCAGCAATCCCTTGTTTTCTTAAAAAATTGTCTAAAGAAAATTTGGTGCCAGGCCAAATGTGTCAAAAAGGGCACTATGCTGAAAAGGGTCAGAATGGTGCTATGCGTTTTTAAAAAAGTATCATAATGGGCGTTTAAAAAAAAGAATCAAAACTCAATATATCTTCTAAAAACTTTTTTGTTAGACCTGTTAGACCAAATGTATAAAAGGCAAAGTTGTGCAGAATTTTATGCTCTATCTGCTGGTATAATTTTTTCGAATTTCGAACAAAAATGTCGAAAATGTCGAAAAACCGTATTTTTCGATATTTTTGACTTTTTTCGACATTTTTGTTCGAAATTCGAAAAAAAAATTAATACCAGCAGATAGAGCATAAATTTCTGTACAACTTTGCCTGTTATACTTTAGGTCTAAAAGGCCTAACAAAAAAGTTTTTAGAGGACATATTAAGTTTTGATTTATTTTTTTTAAACGCCCATTATGATTCAGAATGAGGGATGGATAGTAGAGACTACGAAATGCCTAAAAAGTATTAATAAATAATAAATTAATAAATAATAAAATAAACATTTTAAAATTTAATAAATAAAAATTATAAAAAATAAGCTTTTAGCATTAAAATCTGAAAACCCAAGGCATTTGAATTTATTTTGAAATTTCATATTTTTTTCAAAAAAATACCTCAGCGGAAGATTTGTTTGGCTTCTAATTTCAATAAAATATTAGTACAAGAATAGTAGTTAAATTTTCAAAAAATTTCAAATGATTGGATTTTCAAATTTTAATGCTAAAGGCTTATTTTTTTATAATTTTTATTTATTTAAAAATGTTTTTTTATTATTTATAGTTTTTTAGACATTTTGTGGTCTCTTCTATTCATTCATCATTCTGATTCTGACCCTTTTCGCATAATGACAGGGCACCAAAAATTTCAGTTTTTTCCCAATTTCCTCTTTTTTATTGGATCAAAGGAATTTAATATATTTTTGAAAAATCTGCATAGATTTTGGATCAGCTTTAAAAATTCAATTTTTAAATAGATTTTATATTTTTATGATCGAAGCTCTAAAATAAAAATTTTATAGCCGATATTCCCCCACATACGTATAGCTCTCTGCTAGTAGATGGTTTGGGACTTTCATGTTGTGGTTGTTTCTGGGATTCCGGACTGATTTTCGCGGTGGATGAAATTGTGGGCACTTGTTGTCCTGAATCCAATAATTTCTCCATAAACTTTTTTCGTTATAAAAATTAAATTTATAAATTCATACTAGAAATTAGGCAAAATAATTAATTTTGATGTAATATAAAATTAAAAAAAACAGACCAATAAAAGGAAATTTTGCAATTTCTTTAATAGACTAAAAAATAATAAAAATAAACAGAATAATTATTTCATTAATTTTTTGTTTTTTGATTAGGTCCTAACCTTGTCTGTACATTTTCTGTATCTGAATAATCAAAAATGGGAGTAAAAATTTTTTTAGGATAATAAATTTATTTAAAAAATAATATTTTTCGAAAGGATCAGGTCTAATAGAGAGAATTTTGACTAAAATGCTGAAATTTGTGAACAATTTATACCTATGGCAGAGATTTTGAAATTTATGATGAATTTGCCCGGAAGAATAATGCATTAATCTTGGTAAGGTTCAAGGTGCACTCCAAATTTTTTTCCCATTTGTAAATTAATTGTCAGTTTATTCTTCGGTGATTTTGAGTCCAGGAACATTTCATAATGTTTATTTTCATGCTATGTTATTAAAACTAATTCACCAACAAGAAAAGTTTCCAGAGTTTTCTCAAATTCCTCTTTTTTTATTTTTTACATATTTCGTGATAAAAACAATATTATAAATAAATTTTTGTAATATTATTTAATTTTATGAAATACAATTGTGCTCAACTGATGAGTGACTTCAAAAGTCATTCAACGGTGAGTCAAAAGTTCTTCCCGTTTTTGATTGATATAGAAAGCATGGTAAAAAATAATTTTATATGAAATTAATTTTCGGGTCCAAAAATACGATTTTTCGAAATATGCAAAACTGAATTAGTCTTTAAGTTTTATTGACAGAATTCATAGAGAGGAGCAAAGTTCGAACTTCGTTTAGAAACTCCCTGAAAATCGCGGTTTATTGATTTTTAAATTGCGGTCCGTAATCTATATATGCCTGTGCTCTATATTGATTTTCCTTTTCCTGGCATTATTAAGAATTTTATAGACAATTTACATTTTTCAGTATTTATGGAGTTTACGTGCTCGATTTTTTTTCAAAAAATTTTTTATTATTAAAATCGCCTGAAAATGAGTTCCCGGGAGAAATTTTTGACGCTGATGGCAAAATTTTGCAAAAAAAATTTTTTTTTTCATTTTTTATGCAAAAATGACTTCTCTGAGGTAATTTTTCCGATTATTAAATCCGATTATCATGTCCATTTTGACTTAATACGTCATCTGGCGTCACGTTTTGATTCTGACTTCAAAATTTTTCTTATTGAAACGAATTTAACTGATTTTACGGGAAAATTTTTTTGACGTCAGCGTCAAAAATGGCATCAGATGACGCATTACGTCAAAATGGAAGTCAAATTCGAATTCAGCGTCAAAAATTACCCACGGGAAGTCATTTTTAGGGGATTTGAATAAAAAAAAATTAAATTTTTTTTTTGTAAAATCGGGCACGAAAACTCTATGAGGACTCATTTTTCTATACCCTAAGTCGACCTATTTAGACCTTTTTTCAATATTAAAAACTTGGATCACTAAATTTTTAAAATTTTTCACAAAATTTCTTTGAACCCGCACTTTTTTATGCTTACAAAGGAACTTCACGAAATAATTGGAGAATCGTCAAAAACAGAAAGAACTTTTGACTCACCATGGTATCCTTTCAAAATTTATTTTTAGCTAAAATATGTTTTATTTCTATTCCTTGTAAATCCCTTCATATCCATATTTAAATATATAAAACAAACGAAATTTATTATTAAGCTTCATAAATACCCGTAGTAACTTGTTGTTCCGTGCTTGCTGAAACTTTTGTAGTAGTGCTTGGTAATTGGCGTTGGGACTCTTGTTCCTGTGAGTGTTTATTTTCGCTATTTTATTATGTAACAAATAATAATAATGATTTTTTACGTGGTCAAATTTAATAAAGGATTTTGCATGTACAGTATTATCATGTGTTTCATTAAAAAATGTAATATTGAGACTAAATAAAAATGCCATTTTTATTTAATAATTACGTTAGTTTTTGTCAATTTTTTTTTAATTTTTTGACCAAAATGTTTAAAGCATAATTAAAATAATAATTATTTCATTAATTTATTTATTTTTGAAATTTTTAACCTGTTGTTGTTCGAATGGTTGTTGATAAGTCGTTGTTGGCGTTGTGAATGTGCTACTGGGTGATTGTTGTTGTTGGGATTGTTTCTATAAAAAATATCCAAATATTAAAAAAATAAGTTCAATTTAAAATTAAATAATTTTATTTTGATCTTTAATTTTTTCTACAAAAATTTAGGGAGTAGGGAATAAGTTCTGTTATAGTGAATGAAATTTTTTATCTTAATTTTTCTATTAGAAGCCCTTTATAAATTTGATATCGAATGGAAAGTTGGACTCTCTAGGCTCTAATGAAATTTTTATATTTGCCGTAAAAATGTTTTTATAAACCTGAACTGGGAAATTTAAAAAACCTCTGACAAAACACCGACAATAAAACATCGGAAAAGGTAGAATTCGGTCTTTCGTAACTCCGTTTTAAGTAGTTAGTGCGGCCATAAAAACGCATTTTTTCTTTTTCTCTACATATGATTTTTTTCGTGCTGAGTCGTTTCGGCCAAAAGTGCCAAAATGGGCGTTTCGGCCAAAAGTGCCAAAAATGGAAAAGTAGCTCCTTAAAACTTTTTTGTTAGAGAAGTTAGACAAAAAGTATAACTAGCAAAGTTGTTCAGAATTTTTTGCTAATTCTGAAGGTATAAAAATTATTACGAATTTTCGGTCAAAATGTCGAAATTTTTAGGAAAACCTTAATTTTCAATAAAATTGAAAAATTCAATAAATATTCTAAATTCAGGATTTCAAGTCGAAAATGGTCTGTAAAAAGGTCAATCAGATTTTTGGAAATATTTCTATACAAATTTGGCGCTGGAATTTTTGGCCAAACAATTTTGAATTTTGATATTTTTGATAACGACCCAGCATCCCCACCGGCGGATGACTTTTACAAAATTTGAAATTTCAGAGTTTATTGTATTTTTCAGGTCGGAACTCCATATTTTTAAAAAATTTTCAATTTTCAAATTTCTGAACCTGTTGGTTTGGTTGTTCTCCTTGCGGATGATCCATGTTTGTTGAACCTTGAGGGCTTTCGTCCCGTGGTAACATTTGCGATGTACTGCTGTAGCACCACAATGGGGGACTTTGGGAGGCCGCTGAAATTAGAATAAAAAAAATTAAAAAAGAAAATTTTATTTTTAAAATAATAAGATATTTCTCTTTTGGTTTTGGCTTTAGAATTTCTATTAATATTAATGGGTTTGCATATATTTTGATATATTTTTCCAATAAATTTGAATCAACATAATATTTAATGTAAAATCATCGAAAATTAATAATAAAAAAATTTGTAAACAAAAACAATAGTTGAAAAATTATTATTAAACTTTATTTTTATAAACTAACATTAAAATTACTTAAATCTAATTTTTAGAATATTGTTATATTTTTAGATGAATACAATAATTTTAAGGAAAAATAATTTAAAAAAATACGTTTTATATCTTCCAAATCGAAAAAAGTGTTATACTCTTTTTAGTACTATATAATGCCAAAAAGGAACGTTATATACACTCTAGTGATAGATTGGCTGTGTTATATAAAAAATTGCCAAATGGCCAAAATTTGTTGAGGGCCAAAAATAAAGAAGTAATAAAAAAATTATTTCAAAAATTTTGTCCCATGAAAATCATTTTGAATTTTTGAAAAGTCAGTTTTTTCAGAAAAGGAAATTCGAAAATTAGATATTTTGTATTTTTTTTTATAAAATTTTGTAATTTTTTTATTCCTATGTCAATTGTCAAGCATGCTTCAAAAAATATTTGAATTGACCCAAACATTTGGTACCTTTTTAATGTGACCTATTTGAATTTTTTTAAAAGCTCTAATACCGTCCTTTTTCACTATTTTTTGGCGCTTGTGAGGGTATGATAAGAATTTTTCTATAATGCTTCTTAAATAAAAAATTTTCTATAAAAAAATTTTCCTTTGAAAAAAACCCATTAAAATTTTGTATGAATAATAATTCTCAGTGGGGATTGAGCGAGAACCATTTTTGGGCCACCGTACCTTTTTAGTGAGGTGTTTCTCAAGAATCTCACCTCTTAATCCCTTTTAGAGCAAAACAAACAATGAGGCCCCGCCCTTTTATCGATAACAAATAGGAATTTTTTGTAATCTAAAATGGAAAACACACAATGGAAAAATAGTCACAAAAATAATTTGAATAAAAATAAATTTTTTATTTTATGATTCTAAAAATAAAAACTTAATTAGATACTTATTTTATTATCATTTAATTTCAATAATTAGCCATTAATTATTTTACATGGATTTTCTTAAAAATAAAATAAAGTCTCTGCATGAAAATAAATTTGCGTTTTGGCTTCTTTTTGGAACAATTCACCCTGGAAATGGCAAGCCAAGATGCGGAAGCAGAGACCAAAAAACATTAAAAATAATTATTTTTATATTGGTTTTTTTTTTTTTAATTTTTATAATCATTTTTTTCTCTGCCTTTAGTCTGCAAATATCTCTTCATAAGTTCAAAAAATAATTGTGAATTAATAAAATTTAAATTATTGTAATAAATAGTTGCGAAATATTATTTTTACAAAAAAAAATTATTGGGGTTTTTACCCATATAATACGGCAAAAAGGTGCCGGTCCTCAATAATATATCCTTCCTATTCTCCCCCACTAATATTGATGATGAATTCTTCGTCTCCATGTAAATAAGTGAGGAAACTTTCAATTTAAGGATTTGAGGGTTATTGGCCCCTTGTCACGATTAATCAAGCTAATTGCGTCCAATTTTTGTATGATTTGTAAATAGACAAAAAGAAGAAAATTTTAGGAAATTTAAGAATGAAACATTTTTAAAAGATAATTAATAAAAAAAGGTGAGTACGGGATCGGAAACCCAGAAGTTTCGGGATTCGTGAGTTAAATCCCGACTCGGCTAATCCCGATTCCAAAACCTGCATCCCGAATCTCGAAATTCCAAAATTCAATTCCGTTCGAAAAGAAAATTTTTAAAATATTTCTTTTAATTTTTTTAATTTTTTTAGGTTACTTTCGCTTAGGTTACCACATTTCTAATGTTTTGATAATTTTTAAGCGATATTTGAATTTTTCGCTTAAAATTTTTAAATTTTTGCTCAAATTATGAAATTTTATTCGGTTTCAGGATAATCCAGATCCCGAATTTGAAGGATTTCGGGATCGGGATTCGGGATCAACTCCGGCAAATCCCGATACCGAAAATCGGTCGGGATACTGATCTGTATTATCTTATTGTCCTAATAAAAAATTTAAAAAAAAATTTGAAAAAATACAATTTCAATATCCGACAATATTAAAATTCAATATGAATATTATTTTTACTAAGTATCAATATTATTAAAAATAATTAACATTTATATTATGATATCTATATTATGGAAAATTATGCTTAAGGATATTTGTACGGTGCAGGAACGTTATAAAAACCGCCACAAAAAGCGTTAAAAGACCGAAACTTTTTTTTTTGAATCGAGCTAGGCCAATAAAAGCAAAAATGTGCAGAATTTTATGCTCTATCTTCTGGGTTTTTTTAATTTTTCGAATTCGGCTAAAAAAATTCGAACTATCCCCTTAAAAAACTTTTTCGGTATTTCGGAAAGAAATTCGAATTATTTAAATAAAGAAATATAGAACATAATATTCTGCACAATGACTTTTATACTTTCGTCTAGCAGGTTTAAAAAAAAATTCGGCCAGGTTATAGGTCGTGGCGTAAAATATCCACATAATTATTGAAAATATTTATTTTTTAGAAACTAAATTCTTATTATATTTATATTATATTATAGCCTGTTTTACCAGTTTTTAGATATATTATGCTAAACTATATAAAAATATGCTCATTTACAAACAAATATGTGGATTATTTTATAAAATTTAAAAATAGATGATATATGTAAAGAGTTCTATTACTGTAATCTTTATTATGCAACTACATACATTACAAACTTATTTTAATTGGTCCAAAAATAGGAAATATTTGTTGAAGAATTATTAAGTGTACCAAGAAGAATGGATAAAATAATTGGATAATACTGTAAATGTGTCACTAATGAACTAGATCTTATAAAAATATGAATTATTATTATAATGGAATGTTTTATAATATTTTTGAATTTAAGATAATTCTAATTCATAATAATTTATTTTTTAAAGACAAAAATATTCGCTAAAAACCCGGAATAAAAACTAAGGTCTAAGTTTATTATATTTTTTCCTTATTAAAAAGGAAAAATAGCATTATAAAAGGAAATGTTTTCTATATAATTAATTTAAAATGAATTAAGAAAATATCTGAGTTTCTAGAAATCAATTAGAATGAATCATTCGTAATATAAAAATTTCTCATATTAGTTCATAACAAACCTGTTTATCTACTTGCTAATCAGGGACTATAATTATAGTCCGACCCGTATTATTATTAACTGAAAAAAGGAAACAATAACAAGGTGCTTATCTGAATATGGAATGATATTTTTTATAAATTTAATATCTTTGGTATTTTAAAAAGAAATTCGAGAAAGTTTTTTTCTGAGATATAAGATGTTTTTTCGGAAAAATTTCATCCGAACTTACTTATTCTTTACATTTATTATTCCTTTTATGTATTTAATAATAAATTCTCTTAGAAATTTGTCAAATTTGAATAAAAAGTTGAATAAGTTCAATTGTAAGGATAAAGTAACACCAGTTTAAAAAGGTAATACTAGTTAATCTGACAAATTTTTCTTAAAAGCAGACTATATAAAAATACATTGAGTTTAAATAATATTGAGCTTTTATCCTTTCAGATGGAAATTAATTTTTAATTAATATTTTTCAATAATATTGTACTTTAAAGTATTAATCATTTTAATTCAAAATTTTCTTAGTTGACAGTTATAAAGGTTATATGTATAAAAAAGCATGATTTTAACTAGAATACCTTTTCATATTTAATATTTTTACATAAAAATTAAAAAAAAAATTCTGTAAATGTTTATTTCTTTTAAATTTTACGCAAATTACAATTTCTGAATAAATTCAAATTATATTAACTGTATTTATATAAATAATCAAAAAAATCAGCTAATTATTTTAATTAATTTATAAAATGAAATTGCTATTTTTCTTAAGAAAATCAAACTAAAAAAAATTTAAACATCATCTTCAAAATAAATAAAAAAATAATTTAATTCCATATAATTTTGGAAAAATATGATTATTTATATATAAAAAATCAATATTATATGTCATTAAATTTATTATATTTTTAAATAATTTAGATATTTTAAATACTAATAATATCCAATTAAAATAATTGAACAATTTTTTAAATTATATATCAAAAAATGCATACTATCGGAATTCCGCATTCTGGCCGCTGTCCAAAATGTGCTTATGTAGAGCGATTTATGTTGTGTAAATTCAAATTCAAATTGTTCATTAACCATCGGCTTTTTCGTTGAAAATGCCAATTATGTCGTAGATGACGACGCTTAACAGCGAAGTTTGGCTCGAAAATAAATAGCAATTTTGTAAGCGGAAGTTTATTTTGCAAACGAATATTTATTATTATTTACGGAAAGGCTATTAAAGTTGTTTTTATTTGTTATTTATTAGAAGAAAGGTCAAGAAAAAAGTCCTTTATTAATGTTTTCTTGCAAAAAATTTTTTTTGGAAAATTATTATTTAGCCATTTTTATGGCATGAATTTAATCGTAAGGATAAATTTATTTTTAAATAATTTTTTTCTAATTTTATTTGAAAAATTGTTAGTTTGGAAATAATTTTTTATGGTATAGAAATAGAAAAAATGGAGAACAATAAAAGTTTTTTAACTTCTTTTATTACGAAAAATTAAAGATTGAGATGAGTCATTGCAACTTGAACCAGTTCAAATTTTTTTATAGTGTTTACTAATGCAATATTTTGTTACTAATTATAACATTAGTAATTGGAAATTGTATAAAGATTTTATTATTTTAATTCGATATTATAAATGAGAAAAATTAAAAAATATAACAACAAGAAACATTTAAAAAGGAGGAAATGGTCCTTGAGAAGAGAAAAATCGCTTTTTTAACCCTAATTCCCTCATAATAATTAAGCATAAAAAACAACAAATGGCCCATCTGGTTCAAAATGGATGAAGCAAAATGAAGAGGAATTATTCCGCTAAATGAAATGCAAAATGTGCTAACATATCGAATGTACGATTATATCTAGATCCAGATTTGCTCTTGGAAATTGGAAAAATGGGTAAAGGGGCGGAAATTTTGGTATTAGAAACCGGAATGTTCTTAAATTTTTTTTATAATTAATAAGTAAGTTAAATTAAAATTTGGATATACATATATTTGCAGAAATATAGGCTCAAAATTTTTCTCAATTGATATTTTTAAAAAATAATAATTTTTTAACAATTTTCAAATAAATGGAAAAAACTATAAGGACCAATGCCAATTAAATTTTGCATATTTTTGCTTAACGAAGTTTTGTTTTATGGTATAAAATTTTTTAATCTCCTAAATTTTTTCCCCAAGTTTTTGTTATAATTTATAATTTTTTTTATCAAATTTTAATAAAGTTAAAAAGGAGATCGTAGTGAATGGCTTAAATCGATTTTTCACAAATTTTATTTATGTTTTTATTTTTTTGCTAAATTAAATAGTACATAATATTTTTTTGTACTTAAAATCCTTTTTATTATTTTTTTGTTTTTTTTTATTATTTATTTTATGTATAATGATATGTATCTTGATGGAAATCATAATTTAAAAGAACGAAATTTAATTTTTTTGTGAGCGGAATAACTAATGAGAAAATTTTTTACAGTATTCTCCATCTAGAAAGATTAATTTTGTTCAACTTTTCTACTGAAAATTTACTGACTTGTGAAATAATTGCAATGAACAATAGTACGATGTATATATGCAGATACAAAAAAGTCACCAATTAATGCGCTTTGTCATTTAATCTATGGTTTCTAAAATAATGAAAACACGGGGCAAAGTGTTTTGTTTTTATTTTCTCTAATAACAAAACAAGTATCTTATTTTTAAAGAAACAATTATCAAACAGATAATAATGTACTAATTGAAAAAATAATTAATATATTTTTCAGCCTTTTTATAAAGCAAAAATTCATCAAAATGAAATTAGCTATATTTATTTATGATCAAATTTAAAACGAAAAATAAAAAAAGCATGTCTTCCAATATTGAAAAGATGAGTATATTTTGATGATTAAAAAATATAAAAAAACATATTTTAGTTCTTATTTTGGTAAAATTAAAAGGCAAAAAAATTAATAGATACTTTAATTTATTAACGATGTGTGATTGATCTATGTAAAATGAACCTTTTTGTATGATCTTTTTCTTTATTATTGTACAAATTTGTACCTTTTTTCAATGCAACGACGAATGCATGGGTGGTCCGAATAATAATTTTCGAGGAATGTACTAAATATATACTATAAAATACATAAGGTAATTGTCATAAATTCAAATAATATTCTTTCGATCATTTGACATTTGTGTAATGAGCCAAAATATACAGAAATAAAAAATGAATATATGAAAAATTCTGGGAAAATAATTCATTATTGATAAGAAAAATAAAAATAATCAAAAAAATTTATCTGATATTTTAAAGATGCATTTTATTAATTTTTTTAATAAAAAGAAGGAAATTAAAATCTAGATACCACTGTATATGGTGAGCACATAAATTGGACTAAAGGATGACTCTGTAATTATATAGAGATAATTATCATACAATGTATCAGATTATCCTGTTTCGCATTTACAACCTTAGGTTTGGAGATAAGGTCTATAATCTAGCGTGATCTTTATGAATTTAGTAGTAGAATGGTCAAGTACAGAAATACAACTACTTTATTGTTTAAAACCCGAAAAATTAATAAAAAATAATCTGAAATCTTATATTAATTATTGAAAAATTCTTATTAATTTTTTGAATGAAAATTAATTTTCTGATGAAAAAATAAACAAAAACATTTTTAAATGAATTTCTTTTTTAATATAAATATTAATTCGAATAAACGGTTTTTTGAGATCCAATTTTTCATCTTTTCTATTAAATTTTTTTAAAACATGCCAAAATAATTAGGCAATAATAAATATCTCTTTTAAACAAATAATTTATCTCTTTAAATTATGATTTTCATCTTTTACATTTTTTTTTAAACATTTTTATTTTTTTTTGTTTCCGCCTAAATTTATTATTTCATTTCCCCGTCAGTTCTTCGAATTTTCTACAAAAATGTCGTCCATTACCTCACCATTGACCTATGGATTTTCACATATCTAATTATTTATACGTGTGATCTCAAAGGTGTCAATTTGTTTTTGGCAAATAATATTTTTAGCCCAAATGTTACATATTATGCCCCAAAATGTGATACGGTCGTTATTTGCACACAAATTCCAATTACATCATAGAGCACTTAAGCAAATCGCTAGCTTTGAAAAGCTGAAATAAGCCGGATTAACTATCAGAGCAGAGGGAAAAATAAATGCAGGAAACAATTTAAGGTGATTGAATTGTTTCGAAACTATAGGGATTTTGTAAAAAAAATATATAGTATAGCGAGAAAAAATTTATACTTAATTAAGCAAAATTGAAATTGGACCATTTAAATTTTTTTATTTAGGAAGTAAAATATTCTATAAAAAATCAAATAAAATCAGAAAAAGAATGGTATAAAATTAGAATAAAATTCAAATCAAGATTATCCAAAAAATAGAAAAAAGTGAAATGATCATAGAAAATTTAACGCAAAAAAGATAAAAATATAAAATAAGGAGATCACAAAATTAATATTCAAAATTAAAAATTAACTTAGTCCCCATTTTATTCAATCTTTTCCCGACGAAAAATGGCATGGCATCGATTTCGTACAGATAATAATTTTGATGCAAATTGAGTTCGTAAACTTCTCAAAATTCCAGATTTCGGTTCGGCATCTTTAGGGTCCTTCTTTGGCACAGGTTTCATCCTAAAAAAAATAAATTCATTTTTCGCAAAATTATCGTTATTTCATGCAAAAAACATTTTTGCATTTGGTATGAAAAATAAAATCCCCAGAATATAAAAAACAAATTATGTAATAATAAAATTGTCAAAAAATTTATATAAAAATTTTTCAAGAAAAAATGCTGAAAATATATTTTGCCAAATAAAATTTTATTAAAAAACAAAAAATTCACAATTTTGTTGTCAAAGCGACTGCATTTCCGTAGTAAATGGCGATGGCAGTGCAAACCAGACAGATCACATTGAAGGGCATACTGAAATCGGGTACCGGCAAAAGCACCAACAAAGGCTCCCCGAAAATTCGAAAAGTGCCAATTTCGGAAGAAAATGGGCTGAAGGAAAAATGTAAAATATAATTTAAAAATTTATAAAAAAAAATAATATTTTTAACAGACAGTAAGAAGTTATTATAAAAATTAAAAAAGAAAAAATAGATTTAAAATTCACATTCATTGAAGTTTTTAAATGAAGTTAAATTTTTCAAAAATTCATAAAACTAATTCCATATTTAATTATTTCTTGAAGATAAAAAACGGAAGAAAAATCTCTTACTAATTTTGTTCCACATGATTAACCAAATTTGGATTTTGAGCCAGATTGATATGTAGCACAGCGCCCGGAACAAAAATTCCGCTGTTTGCATCGGGAGGAAAGTCGGAAATTCTAAAAAAAAAATTAGCAAAAATTATTCCGTTTAAATTTTTTAATAATTTTTTTCAAATAATTAAATAATAATTTTACTTCAAAAATGCAGCCTCGTATTCCACCTCCACTATACATCTAGATTGGGCTGGAAGTTCGAGTCGAAGTTCCATTAATAAAGGCCGTTTTCCGTCTCGGGCCAAGATAAAGGCAGCCAATTCACTTGAAGTGGCCAAATTTGGGGGCTAAATTTATTTAATTTAAAAAAATAAAAATTAGTTTTGGTTAACATTTGGAATTTATTCGACATATGATGTCAATAGGTTTTAAACAAATTTATTTAATATAGAAAAATTTAAATTTCAGATTCATTTTTGTTTATGAAGTTGGTAACGAAATGGTAAATCAGCTGGTTTAAAATATCGAAATTGTTGAATCCAACATGTAAGTATCCAATCAATAATCATTTTTTATACATAATTTTTTATTTATAGTAAAAATGTTTAATCATCAAACAAATTCAATATTATATTTTTACCTTTTCTAGTTCGATTTTGATCAAAAAATTATCGGAGCAATTTTTTATGCTATATTATTTTTAAACTATTTTCTTACCCCATCTGTTTTTCCCAGCTTTTTGCACTTTACGTTCAATGTGTGCAAAAATGTACGCAGTTGCCAAGGTATTTGATGCAAGAACAGAGCATCACTGATCCGGATCGGATAAGGATTTGTGATTTGGGTGCTGATCCGACCGCCAATTTGGTTTACACTATTCACGTGGGAATGGACTCTGAAAATTTTTTTTAATTAAATAATAAAGTTGACACTTTAGTTATTCAATTAATTTTTTAGATTGGTTTCTTTTTTACAATTAAAATTTTCTTTATTAAATTTATATAAAAAAATTTGAACACATTTTTGCTATTATTAAACTAATTTTATATAGTATAATATTGAAAAAAATTTCTAATAATAATCAAATTAAAGAAAAAGGTACAAAAAATGCATTTCGGCAAAAAGCTTTATAAAAAATATTTTTTATTTCATAAATTTGTACTAAAATGTGAGCTTCTTTTTTTTTTAATTTTTTTAAGTAGAATTAAAAATTATTTTTGTTTATGAATTATTTTTGAATCATTTAGTGTTTTAATTTTTATACTCACAAAATTGTCGTTAAGTCTTGAAGAATATGAAAATTGGGCGTTTGAAGTCGAAAAGGGCCAATCGGTATGGTTTTATGCTTTCTCTGATCCCATGAATCCACATCAAAAATGGCCAATTTCCCTGGATTTGGTGCCGATTTCAGAGCTAACAAATCATTCTGCAGAATAAAATATAATAAAAATGATATTTATTAATTTTTTAGTTGAACAAAATATAATAAAAATGATATTTATTAATTTTTAGTTGAATAAAAATATAATAAAAATGATATTTATTAATTTTTTAGTTGAATAAAATATAATAAAAATGATATTTATTAATTTTTTAGTTGAATAAAAATATATTAAAATTTAATTTGACCTGTACGACAGTTATGCGACTGGAAGCAACTGGACATTTTGTGGTCAATTCCCGTCCAAAGAGACTATCCAATAATGAACGGTCTAAAAAAGCAAAATTTTTTTTAATGAAAGGAATAGAATATTTAAATTTTTATTTAATTTGAAGTAACTATTTTTCCAAAAAAAAATTGCCAAAAAATAAACAATTGAGTTGAGACTTGAGACTATAGACTTAAAACCTATCTAGCTAAATGTGCGCATGCATTTAATATAATCAAGGTAAGATCAGTTTAAAATGAGTTCTATAATATTTAATAAAAAATTATGTAAACCCGTTAGATAGAACCTATTTTAAAATACTTTTTAATAAAATAATTCAAATTATCAAATTTCGGTTTTTGGTTGAGCTAATTTATGCCTTTTCTGGAATTATTAGGGTTGAAGATCAAAATCAAATTTATATTAAAAAAATATGGTCAATTTTTGAATTTTATATTAATTATATTTTAAAAACTAATTCAAAAAATTCTTTTGACACCTTTGGAAGCTATTTTCCGGATCTGATCGCCGTCATGGACAGTCCGAGCTTGCAATCCAAAAATCCACTCGGATCCACCATTGTTGACCAATGAAAGTGAGAGAGCGTGGAATTTGGCGGACAAAAGTTGAACCGGGTCCATCAGACCGACGAGACCGTACTAAAATTAAAAATTTAAAAAAAAAATAAATTTAATTTTTTTTTTAATAAAATTTTTTAACCTGTTTACAGGACAACAAATGCTTCCAAGCCTTCAAATTTTCGGTGCAAACAGATTCACCGCCCAATTGGCCCCAGTACCATATTGAAGAATCATCATCACCTGCAAAAAATTATCTATATCTATATATTCATAAAATTATTTATATATTTTTTTAAAAAAAAGTTAGTACAAAATGCTAGGACATTAAGAAGGACCATTGAGGGCGTTAAAAATGGTTCATTAGGGTCTCTATTCTGCGGCCGCCAGAGCGAGGCCAATTTAAATCCATTTTTGCGCTCGAGCGTGAACTTTGAAACGAAAAGTACAGTTTGGGTTATAACTCGGTTTATATCAAACCTAGAGAATCGAGCTTGATGTCAAAAAATAGAGCTAATTATTAGCTACAAAATGAGTCTAAGTTCATCCGAATTGGCCCAGTCTTTAAAAAGTTATAGCCAAAACAATCACTCGTATCGGCCAATTTACAAAAAGTGCTCGCACGATGATTATTTTGACCATAACTTTTTTTAGACTGGGCCAATTCGGATGAACTTAGGCTCATTTTGTAGCTAATAATTAGCTCTATTTTTTGACATCAAACTCCTTTCTCTAGGTTTGGTTAAAACCGAGTTATAACCAAAACTGTACTTTTCGTTTCAAAGTTCACGCTCGAGCGCAAAAATGGATTTAAATCGGCCTCGCTCTGGCGGCCGCAGTATAATAAGAGCAGCAGGTAATTAAATCAAGGACTTTTTGAAAGATTTTTCAAATATATGTAGCTGTTTTAAAAAATTGGTAATTTATTGGCTTTTTTGATAAGTGAGAAAAATTCTAAATTAACAAATTTTATCTGAATTACGTTCTGAAACCAATTTAAAAAAAACAAGTTAAATTTCGTTTACAGTTTTTATATCCATACCTTTATTAAGTGCCATTTTTGGTCTGCTTGTCAGCTGTGGATTTATCTGCAGAATGGATGTGCAAAATAATCCATTGATGGTGTGCACCAATCTGGACCATTTTTCATCAAGTTCAGCACTCTGATTTTGGCTGAAAAAAATATTTTTTTTTGCTTTTTCTCTCTTTGATCTGATCACAAATTTATTAAAATGAACAAATTGTGTATGTATATTGCTATATAACACGGTTCAATTTGAAATTGAAAATAATTTTTGTATCGAAAAAATAGAGAAATATAAATAGTGCAAAATAACCTATGCATTATGCTACTTCGTGTAGTAAAAATTTGATGATCAAAATATTGTGAATGTTTCCTAAATTTTTCAGCAGTTATTCTCCTAAGTCTACATATAAAACTAATTTGGTGCTCTATTTATGGCATATTAATAACTTCATTAGGCAAATTAATAGGTTATTTCTTCATTAAAAAATGGCCGTTTTTGTATTCAAGCGTCCATAACTCAACAAAAATTGATCCAAAAAAATCTTCAAATTTCGGAAATGATACTACAATCTGTCCTTTACAATACTGCTTTTTACATTATTTGCCATGCCTGTCAAAAATCTGGCGAAAAAAATCGCGTAAGTAGCCTAAGTCAAAAATGAAAAAAAAACAAACCGGTTTGCCCAGGCCGAAGGTATACTACAGCTAAGAAAATGGCGTCTCGATTCCTCCATTCTCTGATTTTTGTGAATTTTTAAACTTTCGACCAATAATCGCCTTTTTGACCAATTTTCTATTAAAGAGACTCATTTTTGCCATTTTTGGTCAAAGTTTAAAAATCATAAAAAAATCAGAGTGGAGGAATCGAGACGCGGTTTTTTGTATTAGCTGTAGTATCCTCGCCTTTTTTGACTTTGGCCACTTGCGCGATTTTTTTTTTGCCAATTTTTGACAGGTAATAGAAATTCTGTAAAAGCAAAATTGTAGAGAAAGTATCATTTCTAAAATTTGTAGATTTTTTGGATCATTAAGTTGACACAAAAACGGCCACTTGTTATGAAATGGCCTAGTAATTAAATAGCCTCAAAATCAAGGAATAAAAAAATAATTTTTTTTAGAAAATTTCAAATGTTCTAAAAGGCAAAGCAATTATAACCAGAAAATAATATTTTTGCATGTTTACAACCCATAAAGTAACCTGGCCATGTTTGGGCCGAATTTCACGCGCAACTCCGTCCCACTCGGCACTTCACCAGGAGCCGGCTGTTGGCCCCACAACTGGGCCCGCCAAAAGCCCTGTGCCATGGACAAGTGGAACTGTTCGATGCCGAACTGCTGCAACAGCAATTGTTGGAGGAGCCATGGGATGTGCAGAGCAGGAGTGTCTATAAAATTACGAGAAAATTTGGGTAAAATATTTTTTCAAAAAATTTTTTAGCCAGAACAAAACATTTTTATAAATGAGTTTTAAGTTTTAGGAGTTCAAAAATAATAAAAATAGTTTTCCCAAGCTTTACTATTCAAAAATTTGAAAAGTATTGAATAGTTCAAAAATGAATTAAAATTTGTAATCTTAAATTAGTCAAAAATCTATTCAATAATTTTAATTAAAAGTGAAAAAATTGACTAAATATGAGCAACTGTTCATTTTGCCTAAAATTAAAAAAAATTCCTGCGGCCCCTATCGGGACCGCCGACACCTCTCAATATATTGAAATTTCTGCAAAAATGGCCAATTTTCGTAATAAAATGGTCTAAAACGCAAAGTTTTCTCCGGCGGCCCTATCGGGGACCGCCGGCACCCCTGATACAGTGATTTCCTCATAAAAACGCTAAAATTGGTCAGTTTTCAAAAGGAAATGATCTAAATACGCCCTTGGTATCAAAAGATAGGCCTAAATGTCTGCTATAAAATTTCGAAAGGGACCATCCGGATTGGCCAAGTAGAAAAAAGTTATGGCCAAATTAGACCATAAAATCGTGATTTTTAGGCCAAAGATGTGGCCATAACTTTTTTTATTCTTGGCCAATCTGTATAGCAGACATTTAGGCCTATATTTTGATACCAAATTCGTTTTTCAAAGTTGCGTTTAAGCTAAGTTATAAGCAAATTTATATTCTCCAAACCGAAACGGCCACACTGAAATGGCTTGTTTCTGTTTTTAATGTAAATTTCGTTAATTAAATTATAAATTAATATACCGAAGAAAATTCTTAACCTTACTATTGAAGAAATAATTTAATTTGAGTTTGTAAATTAAAAAACCTTCATTTCCTGCTCGTTGTGCAACAACTTTGAAATTGAACATGGACAACACATCGCCGTTGGGGAGGGGTGCAATAATTAATTCTTCCGAAAAATGTTCGGGAAGAATTCCATAAATTGAGGGCAAAAATTGGAAAAATAAGAAAATGGAAATCCAATGCTTCATTTGTTGATTTTGTACAGGAATCTAAAGAATAAAAATTATTTAAAAAATATGCGTAGAGTTTCAACTTTAGTATGAAATTTAATGAATATTATAACGGAAAATCATCATAAAAAAGCTTTAGCTAAAAAATGTTTGATTTATAATAATAATAATTTGCCAAAAATAAAAATAAAATAAAACAATAAATACTATAAAATTTCTATTTATTAAATAGAAATTTTTTCCAATGTGGATGATGTGAGAGGAGCTAATGTCGCTCCAATGAGATGAAAATTTTGAGAAGGCCAAATGAAAATACAAACATCAACTGAACAGCACTTTGGGCGATAAGGACGAAAGATGTTTATGGTAAATTTGTTGTAGCCGATATCGGATCCAGCCGAATTCGAATTCTGCTAGCCGATATCGAATCACTTTTTTCTAGGGTGGCGGAATTCCCCGCGGGGACGGGTCACCGCGGGGACGGGGACTGGCGACCCTCGCGGGGACGGGGACGGGGACGGGGACAGATTTTCGCGGGGTCCCCGCGGGGTCCCCGCGGGGACAAGAAATTTTTCTAAGTCTTTTATATATTGAAATTTTTTCGCGAAATTTTTTTTTCATGTTACTAAAATTAAATTTAAATCAATTTAAAAAATTTTTTATTAAAAGAAATAATTTTAAATCATTTTTTTCACATTTATTAGAGGTGTACCATAGAAGAAATAACCCTCAGTCTGACCTATATAGTCAGTCGGATGCCAAGAAAATTATACTTAAATAATTTAAACTTAAGGGTTAATAAATGTTTCCAAGGTCAAAGGTGTCCAAAAATACATGAAGGAAAAAGATTTGATTTTTTAATAAATAAAACTATTTTTAATAAAATTTTTGTGATGGCAAATTTTGAAGATTAGGAGCCTCCAAATGAGTATTTTTTGATGAATAAAAAATAAACCAGATTGAGGGGAGCCGCCGGAGAAAAATTTTTCAAACTTTTAACACATTTCTTAAGGAAAATTGTCGATTTTTTGGTCAATTATAGACTTTTCTTCCTTAATTTCCTCTCTGAATCCAAAAATTTTTGTTCAATATTTTCCAATTTTCCCATTCTTAGGGGTGTATTTTGTCCCCGTGTCCCCGCGGGGACAAGGCCGCGGGGACGGGGACTGGCGACCCTCGCGGGGACGGGGACGGGGACGGGGTCCCCGCGGGGTCCCCGCGGGGACCCCGCGGGGAGCGGGGACCCCGTCGCCACCCTACTTTTTTCTTCAAAACAAAAACTTTTTTTTGAAGCTTCCTAGGCCAAAACTATAAAAAGCAAATATGCGCAGAATTTTATGCTCTATCTTTTGGCCTGATTAGATTTTCAAATTTAACTGAAAATTTTTGAAATTTCTCATATCAATGTTTTCGATAAAAAATTTTAAATAAATTTCAATAAACTAATCAGGCCAAAAGATAGAGCATAAGATTCTGCACATATTTGCTTTTTATAGTTTTGGCCGCTTCAAAAAAATTTTTGTTTTGATGAAAAAAGTGATTCGATATCGGCTAGCCGAATTCGAATTCGGCTGAAAGATTCGATATCGGCTACAACATATTCACCACTACCCTTGCCTAAAAAAATTTTTAAGAAAAGTGAAATTGGTGTGAAAAGATCGAGCACAAAATTAGCTCCAAAATAAACCCAATCCATTCACAATCAAAACATTGATATAGAAATTTATGGTGAACACGATCACGTTTATTCGCCATTTTCCAGCATTTTTTGACCATTATAATTCATAAATTGGCCAATTCAAACAAAAATATGCCTTTAACCAGGGCTCCCAGGTCTTGGGTGACTGAAACAAGGACACCAAGCTTAAAATTAAAGATTTTGAGGTCGAAAAAAGACTCTTTTAAAAAGCTTAATTTTGCTTTACAAAGCAGAAATATTAAGAGATTTTTATCAATAATTTGATGTTTAAATCGTATATTTCTTATTAGCAAATAATTGTTAAAATAATTTTCGATCACTGTTTTGGAGTGTCAGCGGTTCCGATAGAGGCCGTCGGAGAAATTTTTGAAAATTTAGTCCGTTTTTCTTAAGAAAAATTGATCATTTTTAGGCATTTTTGAAGAAAATCCATTATGTGCGGTGCGGTTTGAAAATTTAGTTCTTTTTTCTTAAGAAATTTGGTCATTTTTTGAATAAAATTTTCGAAAATCTCAAAATAAAGGACAAAAAAGGACAAATCTTTAAAAAAGGACATTTAAATTTGCAAAGATGGGTATCCTCAAAAAAGGACAAATCTTTAAAAAAGGACTTCTGGGAGCCCTGCCTTTAACTTATACTGTAGCTCTTTTTTTAATAATTAATTCCCCATCGAAGTTGAGTAGAGAAAAGTGAGCTGACAAATGAATTCTTTAATATAAATGTAGAGAACAAAATTACATTTCATTTTTCATAAAATAAAAGAAAAAAACTAATATTTTTTTATCTATCTCATTGAATTTCCTATCTTTTGGCATCTCACCGTCAGAAAAAAAGTATTTTTCATGAACTAGACAAAAATTTTGCTCAATTAACGATAATCAATCG
This sequence comes from Rotylenchulus reniformis, assembly GCA_001026735.1. Classification (NCBI taxonomy): domain Eukaryota; kingdom Metazoa; phylum Nematoda; class Chromadorea; order Rhabditida; family Hoplolaimidae; genus Rotylenchulus; species Rotylenchulus reniformis. The sequence continues at coordinate 40,600 of LDKF01000072.1, read as the reverse complement.
ATGAGTGGAAGTGATTGCTGACTGTAAATTAGGATAATTTTTAAAAAATTTATCCTAAAAATTAATTTAATTAAAGTGTTTAAAAAATCTAATCATATTTCCAACATGCGTCGAAGTTATAGATTTTAGAATTCAACATTTAATAAAAAAGTGAATTAGATAAAAAAAAATGTTTTACATAATTTGCCTTTTTCAAAAAGGGTATTCATAACATTTTTTAAACAATTAAATAAATAGAAAAGGAATTTTTAAGCAAATTTTATTGTTTTAATGAACATATTAATGAAGTTATTTTTAAATGAATTTTTCTTGTAAGAAATGCGCATTAGCGTCGACCATATCTGCGACCACATCCATAAACCTCCGCACTATGATGCTCTCCTGAACCACAAGGTCCACCATAGCCATAGCTAAAAAATTTTGATAAAAATAATTTATAATTTTAGTCTTTTTGATATTTAAGAAAAATTTGTACAAAAATAAAAAAATTCAATGGCATTGTTTAGATGATATATTTAATAAATATTTTATTACCCTCCTCCATAACCAAAGTTTTGGCATCCATTGTAGCCACATGGGCCATAGCGATAAGTGCCGCCTCCCCAACCACCCCAACGGCGTTGACGACTAAATTTTGTTTATTTTTGCCTTTATTTAATAATAAAATATTTTTAAAAAATTTTGGAATTTTTTCTGCAAAATTTTTCAACTTTCTTATAAAAATTTCCTCTGAAATAATTATATTTTTATGTAAAATTAAAAATTTACTTACGTATTTTGCCCTTCACCAGAATGCACGTTTATCTGTTTCAGAGCCACATTGTCCACAATAGGAGTTGCCGGAACAAACTGGACGAGAATAACGAGGATGCAAACGATGTAAACCAGGGAATTACAGATGATGTTTGCCATCTTTGATATTAATTAAGCTAAAATACGAAAATTTTTTAACCAATTTTAATTAAAAAAAATTTATAATTGAAGTTAGTTGATTATTTTTTGATAAAATATTCAAATCAAAATAAATAATTGTATGGATTTTTTAAGAATAAAATGATCCAAAAATATTTACAATATTTTTATCCTGCAATTTTTTATCAAAAAAATTATATAATATTTTATTTTATATAAAATAAACGATATAAAAATAGTATTAAAATTATTAATTTAATTTAATTTTATTTTTTCAATTTATGTACAAATGACTATTTATATTAAAAAAGTTAAATAGTAGAAAATTTTAAATAAAAACTAAAAAGTTTTAAACAAATAATGAGAAAATTAATTATGGGTACTTGGAAGTAAATTATTAAATTCAATAGGGTTTATGACTTCAAACTAGAACTTACTTCTTATGAAAAAGACAAAATTCTTCTTTTGCTTCCAATTATTCCGATATTATTCAAGGTTTAATATGGACAAAAGTGCTGTTTTATAGCACTGATCAACAAACTCAAATTCGCCAAATTGTGATTATTTTTGATAAATTATCCCTCTCTGATCAGTTGTCCCTGATCGGGGTTGTTCGCCAAAAAGTGATCACAATCTCATGACGATAAACAACCAAATCCATCATGACATCTTATTTGCGGCGCTATCACGATTGGTCTGAACCACGTTTTCGAGAATAGATTAAAAACATGATTGTTTGAACAATATTTGGCCTAGCAGGCCTAACAAAAATATTCGCAAATCTGGGATTTTTCATTATTGAGCTTGATTTTGTTTTAAGTTAATATAACTCGGGTATTTCAAAAAAAATTTCCACTGCTTGGTTCATCAAAAAAAACAAATTTTTACAGGATATCTTTTTGCAAAAAATTAAAAGTTTCTAATTTTCTTGTCTTTATTTAACTGTTAGATTATAATTTAAAAGAAATATTGGAAATGAGTTTTTTTTTAGGAATAATTTTACTAATTGTTGAGTCATGATGCAAAGGTACTGAGTCGTTTTATAAAAAATGCCATAATGGGCTTTTTTTTAAAAAGTTCCAAAACCTAATATGTTCTCCAAAAACTTTTTTGTAAGACTTGTTAGATCAAAACTTCCAGCGACAAATTTGTGATAGTTAGTGGTTTTTTCAAAATTTTTAATACTTTTTATCGATAAATTAAAATTATTTTGGTATGAGAAATCAAATTATTTCATTTTATTAATAATGTAAATTAAAAAATAAGTTAAAACAATTTTTGCATCATAATTAAAAATTGATTTAAAATTCCTCCAAAAAACTGATTATCGCAATTTAATGTCAAAGCTCTAATTTTTTCATTATAAACCACTTTCAATAACACGATTCATTATTTACTTCTTCAACTCTATCAAGGTATATTATTGTAAAAAGATCAATTAGTTTGGAAGATCAACATGTAAAAGTAAAGTGAAAATTAGAATTTAAAATATAACTTTAAAAAATCAACTTTTGAATTCTGAAATTGAACGAAAGATTGAGAAAAAAGTAAAGTTTAAATTATTCTTATATAATCCATTAGATTATTTTTAAATAAATAAAAAAAAATTTATTTTCAAAACTTCAATATATGGCGAGAAAATATTTACCTTCTTAGTTAATATATTTTCTTTTCACATTAATTAATTAATAATTAAATAAATAATAATAAATTAAATTTATTCTTTTAGATAAAATTATAACTTTATTTTAAATGACACATTCTACTAGTGTCTTCTCATTTGCATTTTAATCAAAATAAATTTAATGATTACCAAAGAATTATGATTATGGACAATTAATGAATGTGATGTTTCTGATCAGATCATCAATAAATTGATCAAATAATACTTATAGCGGTGCCATCCTCTGCTATTCTGCTTATTTGCCATAGCCATAGCCCCAGCTGAACAATAAAAAATGTTTTTATATTAATAAAAAAATTAAAAATTATTAATTTTAATTTAATAAATCCGCTTATCTCCCTATATTATTAATAAAAAATAATAAATTATTATTTTTAATTTAATAAATCCGCTTATCCTCCTCCCTATATTATTAATAAAAAATATTAAATTATTAATTTTAATTTAATAAATCCGCTTATCTCCCTATATTATTAATAAAAAATATTAAATTATTATTTTTAATTTAATAAATCCGCTTATCTCCCTATATT
>LDKF01000072.1:24636-37371 GCA_001026735.1 Rotylenchulus reniformis | reverse complement strand
TTAATAAAAAATAATAAATTATTATTTTTAATTTAATAAATCCGCTTATCCTCCTCCCTATATTATTAATAAAAAATATTAAATTATTAATTTTAATTTAATAAATCCGCTTATCTCCCTATATTATTAATAAAAAATATTAAATTATTATTTTTAATTTAATAAATCCGCTTATCTCCCTATATTATTAATAAAAAATATTAAATTATTATTTTTAATTTAATAAATCCGCTTATCTCCCTATATTCTTAATAAAAAATAATAAATTATTATTTTTAATTTAATAAATCCGCTTATCCTCCTCCCTATATTATTAATAAAAAATATTAAATTATTATTTTTAATTTAATAAATCCGCTTATCTCCCTATATTCTTAATAAAAAATATTAAATTATTATTTTTAATTTAATAAATCCGCTTATCTCCCTATATTATTAATAAAAAATATTAAATTATTATTTTTAATTTAATAAATCCGCTTATCTCCCTATATTCTTAATAAAAAATAATAAATTATTATTTTTAATTTAATAAATCCGTTACCCTCCTCCCCAGCCGCCCCATCCGCCTCCATAGCCATAACCGCCGTAACCACCACATCCTCCATAGCCACAAGGACCATAGCGATAAGTGCCGCCACCCCAACCGCCCCAACGGCGTTGACGACTAAATTATTATTTTTTCATATTTTATTTTAAAAAAATCAATGCTATTTTGAGTATATATAAAAATTATAAAAAATTAATTTAAAAATTTTCATTAAATTCACACATCGAGGATCCTGCTTTTGGCTCATCAATTGCTGCGGTGAATATTGGCAACATAATGACAAAAATGACAAGAATTACGGCCAGGAATTTCATTTTTGAATACAATAATATTTGCTAAAAATTTCAAAATGTAAAATATTTATAAACTTAAAGATCTCGATAATAAATTGATATAATTTTGCCCAGTAATTAAAAAAAATAAGTAAAAATTTTGGTTACAAAAAATTTTCCCTTTAAATCAGAAGTGCCCAAAATTTCTTAATTCTTAGTAAAAAATGGTCTAAATTTTAAAATTTTTGTTTAAACATTTTATAAGTTTAAAAAGGAAGTATAAGAAATTAAATCTAGTTTTAAGCATTTATACCAATATTGGTATTTCTGACCAAAAATTTCATTGAAATCTTTGGTTAATGGATAAAACACGCGGTTTCGGTTTTTGTGTTTTCGCCCCATCACTGTTTGAGGAACAAAATGTTTTGTTCGCCAAATTCGAGACCTCCAAATCAAACTAATGCAATTAATCACATCAGAAGATGAAATAAAAAATTTTCTTTGAATTGTCAGTTGGTTTTGGAAGCTTATTTAGCAATTTTATCTTGTTCAACAAATATTATATAACAATTTGATGCTATAAAATATAAAAAGATAAGAAAAACCATATAGAAATTAGTGAAGATATTGGGTGTATTTTAATTGAGTTTAAATGTACTTTAAGAAATTTAAAAAATAGAACCAAAAATCTCATTAAGATGTAATAAATTCATCAAATTAACCCCAAATGTATTTTTAGACATTTTTTATAGTAGTATCCTTCCTTATTAGTATAACTTTGCATTCAAGTATTTAAAATGGATTTGACTCACTTTTGCAGCCAATTTTTTGTACAATTTCATTTTCTGATTAATAAAAATACTTTAATTTAACAAGTTTTTAGTGAACATCAATATATAAATATATCCCGATGTAAATATTGTTCTTATTCATGGGATTTAAACTATAAGGATTAGGATTTCAAAAAACCAATAAACAACTTTATTTGTTGAAAAGTCTACACATCATTTCAATTTCATGAAAAACTTAAAAAACAGGATATATAAATAAAAAATAGTAGATAAAAATTTTTCTTGGGTCGTAAAAAGCTCTTAAGGCTCCGATAATGACATTTTTTCCATCATATCTTGCCATTCACACTGTTGTTCAAAGTCCCATTTGTAGAGCAACCAGCCTTCCCGATCAGTGATGTTATCGGCACCCAACTTAATTAGAACAAAACAGGGGATGACAATACCGTATTCCCTCTATTATAAAGGTACTCTAATATAAGGGTAAGATTCAGCTTAGGTTGAAAAATATTAGGGTAACCCTCTAATATAAGGGTAAATTTCACTTTAGTTTGAAAAATATAAGGGTATACCCTTGTATTAGAGGGAATACGGTATACAGAGTGCGGATAAAGTTCTGCACTTTTTTGCGGGAGCTATATTTTTGCAAAAATATTTTTAACAAATAATTTTTTGACGATATACTCATTAAGATGTATACTAGCTAAAAAATACAATGTGATAGGAAATACAGACTAGAACACCAATGCCTCGGATGAAAACAACAACTATACCCTGTGAAAAAGTTGTTTCCGGGATTTTGGAGCAAAAAAATGTGGCCTAGCAATTTTTTAAATTTCAACCCAATAAATAATCTGCCTAGTCATTATTGTAGTAGAGACTCTCGCGCATAAAATTCACAATAACAGATTCGTTGAAAGTTGATTTGTAACGGGCCTGGGCCACAATCACTGAAGAAGGGTGCGCGACCAAGCGTTTCACGACCCAGAACCACTTGGGAATTTTAGATACTTTCATTTTTTGTCTGTAAAAATGACCGTAAATTGAATAAAAAAGCTAAAATATGTAGTGTATCACTTAAATTTAAAAATTAAACCCGAAAAGAATTGTTATACTAACAAAATATGAAAAACAATTTTGGAGGTTTTGGACAATTTTGACAATCCGATTTTTTGTACCAAAATATTTGCCCAAAAACTTTTCAGTATCAATTAGCGAAAATTTGTTTATTTGATAATTATTGTACCAAGTTGCTCGCTTGCGACACTGGTGGCAGGTGCTGACAGAAATTTCATCGCCTCCTTTGACAATTTTGGAAAATTTTTTGCAGTTTTCACGCCAGAATTCCATCGGATCTGTTTGGACTGGGGCCCTAGGCAATGACAAATAGTTTGAAACTTCTTTAGCCAAATCCGGTTGGGTCAAAGCTTAAAATTTATTTTTCAAAAATCACTTTTTTCAAAATACCATCATCCGCGAAGTACCAACTATACTACTATAGAAATAGAGATAAAAATGTTCTATGATATTTCGATTTCGACCATGGGATATGTGAAGATAAAATAAAATAGGACAAAATCAAAAGATGAGATAAAATTTCATTATGAAAAACACATCGCCTATATCTAAATTTCAATTAAATTTTTTTATTGTAACGGTTTTAGTTTCATTTTGGTTCAAAATTTTTCGATCGTTTTTTCGAGTTTCAAAAAAGGTTCGATCGAGTTTTTTCGATAAAAACTCGAAAGAGAAAACTCGAAAAAACTCGGAAAAAACTCGATCGAAAACTCGATCGGTCCGGTCTCTAATAAAAATAGGCCCGACCAAAATGGACCCCGACCTCCGAATGTATTCGGTCCCCTATATTTTGAGTGATGGAACCAAAATCGGAATTTTGTTGTGATTTTTAGTTAGTTTACATCCTATTGATTATATTTTGTCGAAAAAAATCATTTGTTGAAATATATTGTTGCAAAAATTTAGCATTCGTAATAAGTTGCAGAACTTTATCCGCACCCTGTATTAGTCAGAACGATTTTTTTAGGTATATTGTGTTCCATATCTTGATTTATTCATGGATTTTTTGGTGTCAAATTTGTTATTTTTATCATGTCACTTTTAAGCTCTGAAAAAAGTGAAATTTTAAAAAATAAAATAAAATTTATTGTTATTTAGAATATTACCGATATGGAAAAATCATCGCTCACAGGTTCCTCTGGAGCTGTCCAGCCGACGCGGTGCATATTTGATGCCTTAGCGAGCTAAATAAAATCTAGAATTTGAGATTGCTTGCAAAAATTAAAATCTATGCCAACCAGGGCTGTGCACGGGCCTGCTCCAGGCCGGCCCGGCCCGGACCTCAATAAAAAAAGCCCGGCCCGGCCCGTACGCTACCAGGACCGGCCCGTGCCGGCCCGGATAGGCCCGGAAAAAATTTTTACCAAAATTTTTCCAAAAATTTTTTAAATTTTTCCAAAAAATTTTTGGCAGAATTTTTTTACCATTTTTAAAAATCATATTTTTATCCAAATTGAAAAAATAAACATATCAAGAATTGCGATTTCAAATAATATATTTAATTTTTTCTATTATCTTGAAAAAATTTTAATGAACAAAAAATTTTTCAGAATTTTTTCTCTCTACTATATAAAGTAAAATTGTCTTTCGTTAAAAAAAATTAAGGCTCTTTTTCTTGAACGACAACAGGGTAAGTGTTCAATTAGAGGTCCCCCTAAATTTTTGTCGCGCATCTGGGAAAAATATAGATTTTTCGAGGGTACTGTATTTTTCGAGGGTTACGGTAGGTTTTTGGTCAAAAATCGACCAAATGCATTTTGGGCCCTTCGACAGCTATACTTTTTAGGCCATATTTCGAAAATCCGCCCTGCTAGCGATTGACCCATTATGTGCGTTAACTTTTGGTCGAAAAAAATTCTTAGGTCATAGGGTTAGATTTTTCTGAAAAATTCATACACTGAAAAAATTTTTCCCGCTCTCAACATTACAACTGAAAAAACTCAGGTTTATGTTGATAAAAAATTTGGGCCATACTGACAAAAAGAAGCATCTTAATGAGAGGAAGAAAATCAAAAAAAAATTTAAAAAATTTCGCCAGGCCTTAGAAAAGTTATGGCTTCGAAAACCCAAAATTTTCCAGTTAGAGTACCGACCTTAGAGTCCCATGTTGAAAACTCACGTTTTTAGTGATTTTTAAGCATAGCTTTCAATTAGAAAGTTGTAGAGCATTTGAAAAACCATTGAGTGGTAACAAAAAATTTTAGGCTTAGGTTAGGCCTAAGAAAATTTTTGAGAAATTTTTAAAATTTCCGGGACTCTAAGGTAGCCTAAGGCATTTGGAGGCTGATTTTAGACACTCGGGGGTTTTATAGGATGCTGAACGCGATGATAGCGTTGTTTCGGAATGTTTCTGCAGGTGAACTGCTCGAACTTGATGGATCATCGACGGGTTGGTCATGTTGCAGCGATTGGGTTGAAATTTCGGATATGGGGGTTTTCGAGGGTGCTGAATACGATAGTGATGTTATTTCAGCATGATTTTGCAGTTGAACTGCTCTAACTTGATGGGGTGTGATATTTGGATCGTGTAAACCATAGGACGAAAACATTTCATAGAAAAGACCGGATTTCGAAACCCTATGCAGTGTTGTTAAAATCAGAAATTTTTGCTCCGACTCCGGGCTCCGGCCTTTCCTACAATTTGGCTCCGGCTCCGACTCCGGAGTCGGAGCTTTTAACAACACTGACCCTATGTCCATTTTATTTGGCTTGCTGGCACCAGAATACAATAATTTTATATAAGAAGAAATTTTTTCATACATTTATAAATTTTGACCATTTTTAAAAAATAAATCTCACTAATTCAGAATTTAGGTTAATTAACTCTGATTTTTTTATCCCTTAAAGTATATTAAGTCAGAACCGTGTCCGCCAGTTAAGCTTGGCGAAAAGTTTGGCATAGTGTTTTCGAAATGAATAGAGAAGAAAAAGATACGGAAATAGTATAGTGAGGAAATGAGTATTAATTGACAAGTAGTCAAAAAGACGATGAAGTCACGAAACGTCAAAAAATAAAACACCGAATGAAAGAAAATAAATTTTGAATACTTTTTCCTTTATCTCACTTTTAATTTACACACCAAATATTTTTATATATGTATTATGAGAATTGGAAAAGAAAAAAAGAAAAATTGCAGAAAAAATATATTTGCAGAAAATTTTCAAAATTCTAACGACTAGAATTTTATAAAACTCAAGCGAGCGTTGGGAGCCGCGAAGCGGCGACCCAACTCGTCAAAAAAATTAAGGCTCTTTTTCTTGGCCGACAAGGGGCAAAGTGTTCAATTAGAGGTACCCCCAACTTTTGGTCGCGCATCTGGGAAAACTATAGGTTTTCCTGAGGCTCTCGAAATTTCCAGGGTTACGGTACATTTTTGAAAATTTTTTGAAAATTTCATTTTGCGCCCGCCGACAGCTATACTTTTAAGGACTCAATCGCTAATCCGTTTGGTAGGATGAAGTACCAATATGTAGGCTATCTTTTTGTCCAAAAAAATTTCGGTGTTGTTTTTATGTTTTTCTGAAAAATTGTGACACTCAAGTCCGTTTTCCCGCACTCAAACTTGTAAGTGGAAAACCCCATGTTTAAATTAAAAGAAAAGTTTAGGTCCAACTGCAAAAAAGATGTAATATGATGAGAGGAAGAAAACAAAAAAAAGTTCATGAAATTTTGTCAAGCCAAAAAAAAGTTACGGCCTCGAAAACCCGAAATTTCCAGATAGAGTACCAACCTTAGAGTCCCAAGTTGAAAACTAAGGTTTTTAGTGATTTTTGAGCTTAACTTTCTATTAGAAAGTTGTAGAGCATGTGGAGACATGGAATGGTAATAAAAAATTTGGGTTAATGTTAGGCCTAAGAAAATTTTTGAGAAATTTCAAAAATTTCCGGGACTCTAAGTGGGCCTAAGGTATTTGTGCAAAGTTCATGGATTTTTCGGCTGATTTTGGACACTCGGGGGTTTTCGAGGGTGCTGAACACGATGGTAACGGTGTTTCAGCATGACAATGCAGCTGAACTGCTCGGACTTGACGGATCATCGACGGGTTGGTCATGTTGCACCGATTGGGCTGAAATTTCGGATATGGGTGTTTTCGAGGGTGCTGACTTCAATGGTGATGTTGTTTCAGTATAAAACTGCTGCTGAACTGCTTGAACTTGATGGAGTAGGCTACCCTAGCAACCGAAGGTCTTTAAGCGCGAAGCGCTTTTCCAACCGAAGGCGCTGCTTCCTACCCAGAGTAATATATTGAGCATATTTCAGGTATCATTTACAATGCTATGTGATTCATTAGGATTGTGTATTTATATAGAGCAATGTTACCCGCGCGGTTTCCCCTGCGTTACGACTAGTTAACTGTTTTAAAATTTATAAATTTTCATAGGCTGATAAATAAGGTTAATGTTTTCCCCTAATTTTGCCAATAAAACTTCACAATAAAAAAGTGTAATTTACTTTGACTTTCTATAAAAAATTATAAAAATTCTCTTCAATGAGTCCGATACAATTGAAAATTTTTTCAAACATTTCAAAAAATTTTAAATGTTAAAATTAATTTATTTAAAAAAATTTTAAATATTTTTTAAAATTTCATTTCATTTTTTATTAAAAAATTCAATCTTTTGGGGTTGCGGTCAGAAAATTTTCCCCCTACCGGGCCTATCCGGGCCGGCCCGGCCAGGACGAAATCAGGCCCAGCCCGGGCCGTGCACACCCCTGATGCCAAAATAGTTTGAAAAATCGTAATTTTAAAATCTTTTTTAAAAGAGTTTTGGAAATTTATCTAATTAGAATATAAGATTGTATTTTCAAAAAATATATTTTCAGTATGATTAATTCCGATCAAAAAAAACAAAAAAAAAATTAAATAAATTTAAAATTAATGAATCACTATTTTTAACTTTTTATTTTAATTTTATAATCAAATAACAAAAAAATACAATAAAATATCAAACTTTCAAGATTTCAAAAAATGAATGAATTTTTATCGAAATACATACATAATATCTCAAAAAGGTGCAAAAAATTACTATTGGTTCCAGATTATTTAATTCTTATAAATTAATTAATTTATTTACAGGGTGACCAAAAAGTCCTTGCACTCATTGAATTTTAAATAACTTTTTTATTAATCGATCAAATGACAATCTAATAGTGTCAAAAGATGCGCAACAAAATTGTGTATAAAAACTTATATTATGTTTAAAACTTCCCGCCCTTGGAAAAGGAAATAGAGTTAAAGTTTTAAGGAAAAAATTTCGTTGACGGCACGCAGCTTTTTTTCAGCTATTTTGGCCCAATCTCTAGGAAAGGCTAAACTGTGCGATTCCAAAATTTTATGAGGAGTAGCCCAGGGCCTGACCTCCAAAATAGCCCAGAGAGAATAATTCTTTCAAAAGAATAATCAGGAAAAATACAGACATTGATGAAGGGATATTTTTGGAAAATGCCAAATTTGAGGGTCAAAAATCGGGTGGTCATTCATTTGTAAAGCTTATAACTTAGCTCATACCAAAGCTAGAGACATAATCTTTTTTGTCATAGATAGAACACTAAATTATCTATGAAATCTATGAAAATTGCTCCCAAATTATTTGAAAAATAAAAAGTTAGAGGATCAATAAAAAATTTTGACGAAAGCACGCAGCTATAGGGTGAGTGTCTTTCCCATAGCTTTTTTACCAATCAACCAAAATGGAAATTTTTAAGTGGAAATTATAAAGAACTATTTAATCTATCAATTGATATAAGGATCTTTTTCAAACTTTCATTCTCAGATTTATTCAGAATTTTTTAATGGTCCAATTTTTTCTTCTATCTTGAACGCCAAAAATGGTTGGATTTTTAGAGGCTTTTGTTTTCTACTTTGATAACTTTTTCTCCAATATTCAATGGCTAGACTTTATAGAGAATTAAATAAGCTACAAAATAAAAAAAAAAGTGGTAGACAATCCATATTCTATAAAAAAAGTTACGGACGTAATAAAAGTGTGCAAGGACTTTTTGGTCACCCTGTATTTATTTTTGCTCCACATATGTTATGCCATGGATCGAATTTTCTGTGAGAAAAAAACACTAATGCAGAACTCATTAAAAACCGCATAACTTACTTGGACTATCTCGGCTACCAACCGGGTGCCGATGCCACGGTTTCGTGCGTCAGCTCGAACCCGAACAGAATCGATGGTCAAACATGGGCCCAACCAGGTGGAGTAGGCCTTGCGATGGAACAATGCCATTCCCAGCAGATTGTCAATTTTAGGCTATAAAATAAAAAAATTAAATGCAAAAATAAATAAAATTTATTGGCAGTTAATCAGCAAATTTGTATTTACAAATCGCTTAAAACTGCAAAAAAATGATAATGAACAAATCACATTAGAAATTAGAAGGATCCATTTAATGTCCTCAAATTATATAAATTTTAGCTCATTCTAATTCATTATCTATTTATTATTAATAACTTTTATCTAATTTAAGGAGGATCATATATAAAATCATCAGATTTTTAATTATTTTTACATAGAGATGCGATTTTTTTTTTGCTTTTTATCAGATTCAAAAAATTTAAAGTTCGATTTTTTGAATGCTGAAATGTTATCAAATAATTTTTTTAATAATATTTAGTAAGTCCAAGATTGATAAAATTGAATAAAATGGAGAGATTTTTCAAAAAGTCTGTTATTCTAACTAAAGGCATTGTAAAAAATTTACAATGCCTTTAGTTAGAATAACAGACTTTTTGAAAAATCTCTCCAAAGCTTGAAAAATGCTCAATAGTTAGTGACTAAAAATCGCAGCTCAAAAGATTTGTGTATAATATTTTTAATTTTATATTACCGTCCGTAAATGCTCTAATATAAGACCGGGATCTTATATTTTTCGAACCCCCTCAGAGGGGTCTGTCTTATAATGGAGCAGGGTCATCTATTAGAGCAGGGTCTTATAATTTTCAAACCCTCTCACGGGGATTGAAATAGGTTGGTAATTGATTAATGATCACTTATTTTTTGAAATTTTTATTTTTAAAGAAAATAAATTTTGACTTCAATCTTTTTTAACGTATAGGAACAAAGGACGTCTCTTCTTGGGCTGAGATCTGAGAAGGACCTTCATATTTTCATCATTTTTGTACATTCCCAGCAACACCAATAAAATTTCTTCATTATCCATTTTAATCTAATTATATATTTTTAAAAAGAATGGACTCGAAAAAGGAGAAAATGTGACACAAACTTTTGAAAATCATTAATAATAAAATAGTTAGAAGCCAGAAATTATTGAATATTTCCTTTATTGACCAAAATTTTTTCGAATCGAAAAGTATATTTTAATATAAAAAGAATAGATCCGTCATTTAGTTTAATAGTGAATCGAAAAAAAGCGGAGAGAATGATGAAAAGTATTAGTATTAAAAATTATAGAAACGGAAATCGCTTCAAAAGAAATTTTTAAAGGGGAATTTCAAAACTTCCAATGACTGCCATTTTGTCTGTTCAAAAGAGAATTGGGTCTTATAATAGAGCAAGGTCTTATAATTTTCAAACCCCTTTAAAGGGGGGGGGGTCTTATAATAGAGCAGGGTCTTATATTAGAGGAAATACGGTAAATACATATCAACAGACCATGTCCTCGCCATCTTCGGTTTCGCAATCCATGGCCATGACCACACTAAGGCCATCGAAGAACATGGAAGCCAATTCTTGGTTGAAACCATCATGTCCGCCAAGTTGATTCCAATACTGTAGAATTTATCATTTAGTGAAAAATTAAATGTTTTTTTGTAAGCAATACCTTATTTTTTATATTTTCGAATTTGAAAAACAAGATTTTCAATTTGTTGNTACCGTATATGCTGTTTTTATCGCCCACTCTGTGATAATCGCCCACGCTCCAATAATCGCCCATTTCGAAAAAGGGTTGAAAAATAGTCGCCCTCCCTTTGATAATCGCCCATGGGCGATTAGGTATCAAATAAATAAAAAATAAAAGAAAATTAAAAAAAATGTTCAATTTAAAAATCTAGATAAAAATCGAATAATATATATATCAAAAATCAATTCAAAAATATAAATCAAAAATAATTCAAAAATATAAATCAAAAAATCAATTCATCATCTCCCCCGACCCCAAGGAGATCATTTTCCTTCTCATCTCCAGAATTTTCCTTCTCATCTCCAGACGCCAAAATAACGTTGAAAAATATTCGCCCACCCCGCTGAAAAACAGTTGAAAAATACTCGCCCTCCCTTTGATAATCGCCCACTCTCCAATAATCGCCCATTTCAAAAAAGGGTTGAAAAATACTCGCCCATGGGCGATAAAAACAGCATATACGGTATTTAGGCCATAACTTTTGTCAGAATGGACCAATTCGAATTAGCTTAGGCTTATTTTGTAGCTAATTTTTTGCTCTATTTTTTGACACCAATCTCGTTTCACTAGATTGTATTTGAGCCGAGTTTTATCGGTTGGGGCGCAAATGTCGGGTAACCATAATTTCAAATACCACTCACCTCGGCAAAAGTCGTGCTTCTATCAATGAAGGATTGGTAGTTAAGCCAAGATTTGCCATCATTCACCATTGTTCGAATCCGTAAATCTTCTGGTAACAAATTTCTTGCGGCATTTGCTGTAAAATTGTTCATAAAATATTCAAAATAAACAATATAAAATTATACTAAATTTAAAAAAAACGAACGGATATTCTTTGAAAGCTAAAATTAATCATAAATCGGAAATTAAAGAAAGCATTAAATTTTTTGAAATTATTTCCACAATTTTCCAATTATAATAAAAGAGAATTTTTTTTCAAAAAATGCTGCTAATAATGATAATTAATTAATTTATTTTAAATTTTAAAAAGATTTTTTTGAATTTGCCAAAAAAAATATTTTAAAATTTTCTACAAAAGCTAACCTTCAGCAGAACTCAGAACTTTGTCAAAGTCTTTTTTCTCTATTCGCCAACAATTTTGGTATGGACTGTTTCTGGTCAGATTCTTGGCCCCAAGAGAGGCGTAGAAATTAATAGCGCCATGGTTTGAGGCCAACACATCCCACATAAGTACGGGTTTTACGATTCTATCGGCAACCATCTAAAAGTGAAGAAAAATTCATCGAAAATAAAAACAAATATGTTTGACTAAAAAAAGAATTGAATTTTTTAGAGGAATTTAAATTAATAGAAAAATAAGTAAGATTCACCTTCAGCTCATCTTTTTTTCTGACTTTCGGAAATTGATTGATTGATTGATTTATCTGCCACAACCAATTGTTGGGCGTAGTCCAGGAAATGCACGAACAAAGCAAAGCAAATAATGAAATAAATAAATTAAACAATACGATAATCAAGTATCAAATCATGATCCGGGGGTAGGCCTGGTGAGGTATGGAGACAGATTGATCGAGTCTAGAAGCTTAGCGAACAACTCGGGGGTAGATTTTCTGATATTGTTAGGAAGCCCAGAGTATAATCTGGGAACTCTTACAAAAAATGAATTATATCTTATTTGATTTGTTGCAAAGGGTGGGAAAATTTTATATTCATCATTTCTTGTGATCGTTCTTTTGAAGGGTAGGCTATTTTTGCAATCGATATCAACATATCCATGTATAATTTTATGAAAAAGGATAAAATCAGCTTTTAATCTGCGAATTTGGAGAGAATCCATTTTGTAGTGAGCCAAAAGTACTTCATAACTAGGAATTTCATCATTAGGGTGGGAACGCTTGTATATTATTTTGAGAAATGTTTTTTGTGTTTTTTTCAATTAGTGTGATATCTTTTTTCAAAAAGGGATTAAAAATGGGTGAACCAAAATCCGAAATTGGTAGAACATAGGTTTTAAAAAGATGAAGGAGGGTTGTTGGATTATTTGTTTTAAGTCCTCTCAAAATGGAAATAATAACACCAAAAGCTTTATTTATTGTTATGTTCAGGTGAATATCCCATTTTAAGTCTGAAGTGAAATATAAACCTAAATCTCTCATGCCCTCCTTATCTTCTACTTTAGAAATTATAGATTGACCTAGTTTATAATTATTT
>LDKF01000072.1:1128-12147 GCA_001026735.1 Rotylenchulus reniformis | reverse complement strand
CAGAAAAGTACCATTTTCCAATATATTTTTTCTCATTCAATAAATAAATGTTTTTCACTACATTTTACTATATCTTTAAGAACACCACCCATCAATCATGCTGTACTTAGCATTTTTGCTACATATCGAAAAAAAAACAATATAAAAAAATAAAACGAAGCTGATTGATCTCCATTATGTCCACAACAACAATCGGCATATGGAAAAGATATGCATTTATTTTTTACATTCCACAGAAAATTGCTGCTCGGCGGACGGAATGTCCAAAACCTGTTGGGCTGCATCATATTTTAGTCGGTTGTAGTTGGCGAATCCAACAATATTTTCCTCCAATGATAAAAGCGGATTTTTGGACACTTTTTATGGGAGATGAAAATATTCAAAAATTTATTATTTTATAGAACAAATTTCTAAAAACCTTATTTTTTACTGACTGGTTTGAGCTGATTTTACACGTTTTTGTAAGAATTTTGTGGAAATACTTTAATTTTTCAATCCAGTTCTTTTGCTTTATTTAATACATTATCCTTAATGAAACATTTTTTTATACTGATAAATTTAAAAAATTAAACCCCAAAGTTTACATTTTCTGTTCCCAGCGATTCTTTTTCATTGATTATACAAAGAATAATTTTTAAATCCAAAGAACAACTAAAATGTTTATTATAAAATTGTTTGCTAATTTTACATGAATTTTTATTTATAGAATTTCATTTTCAATTTTTTCTGAGCTTTCAAGTTCATCTTTGGTTCTTTTTGCATTATTTGTTTTTAGCATTATTTTTTTATTAAAATTAGGCCAGATAAATTTTAAAGAAATTTAGCTTAATTTATTTATATTTTCCATTATCCTTGAATCTAAAATAATAAATATCAACAATTGATTTAATTTTAAACATCAAACTCACCAAGTTTTATTTAAAATACATTTCAGAAATTAATATTCTCCTTATTTTCTTTTTTGATCACCAAAATAATTATTTATAATTGATGAGCTTAAACAT
The DNA here is from genome assembly GCA_001026735.1 of Rotylenchulus reniformis. NCBI lineage: Eukaryota > Metazoa > Nematoda > Chromadorea > Rhabditida > Hoplolaimidae > Rotylenchulus > Rotylenchulus reniformis. The sequence goes on along the minus strand of LDKF01000072.1, from coordinate 11,143 downwards.
CATCTTCGCTATGATTGTTATCCAATTCCATCACCGCAATTACGATTGCAAAAAAGCGCAAGCTGATCAAATAAAATGCGGATTTTTTGCATAAATAATAATATTTATTGGTCCATCATCGGCTTATGAAAAACAAATATTTTGAACAGCTCACAAAGCATTAAATTGCAAAATATTTTTATTTTTCATAAACTGTAAAACAGATGAGCTTGGCCGCGAAAATATTTAAACCAAAGGCCACATCTGCTCTTTTCGAGATGTATAAAAGTAAAAATAATCACACTTAAGAATAAATTAATTTTTTTAATCATTAAATAAATTTTAAATATCTTTTTTTTCAAATTGAGATCTCTATTTGATTTGTTATTTAATAGGGAAAAAAGTGAAGTTTGCATTCGACATAATTTTTGCAAGTAATTTTTTATAAGTTAAAATTTGCAAATAAAATTATGAAAGTTGTTAAAAATTGCTAGCTCTAATAAAAAGCTTTTTTGTATTTAATTATTTATGCGAATTTCTTTCATTTGTTTAATAAAATTGTTTACTATACCTCTTGAATCACTTAATTTATTTTATTTTTTCAATCTAAAATTAATTAAATTTCAGATTTTAATGATGTCCAACCCATTCATTTCCTTATTCTTCCCCATAATTTTCATCAGTTCCTTTGTTGGCATTTTGCACACCAAAAAGTTGCACAAACATGTGATTTCCGGAGACATCAGTGATCAGCTAGAAAGTGATCAAGGCAATCGAGTGCCCTCTGGATTGGTGCCAATCAAAGAAGATGCGGAATTCGGTTTGGCAAATGGCGAATTTGATGGAGTGGTAAGTGTTAAAAAATATTGAATTTTTAAATTTCACTTCCTAAAAAGCTAAAAAACTAAAGCTGGTTACAACAAAATGTATTATTTAAAAAAAAAAATTTGAAGAACATTTAATAAATAGAAGACATTAAACAATTCGTAATGAATGAAAAATTTCAACAAATGGATATATCTATTTTTGATTTATGCTTTCACTTTTTTGGTTATACTCCTTTTTAGAAATCATATCTTTTGGAATGATTAAAAATTTGATTAAAAATTTCGGCACTACTTTAAAGACGGCCTCTTTTGAAAACCCACTACAAGGGCCCCCTTTTAGTCGAAAATAATAAAAAAAAATTTGTTTTTTGCAATATTTTTACTCAAAAAGTATTAAAAAGTAAAAAATAAATAAAAAAATTAATTTTTGGGTTTTCAAATGAAAAGGGTCCCTCCCCCTGTTAAATTTATGGATTTTCAAAAGCCGCCGTCTTTAAAAAATAGTGCCAAAATTTCTTGATTTTTTCTTTTAAGCCTCCAGGCTTTGAGAAGATTTTGCCCAAAGAAATTTCGCAGGAGATGCGTGCACTTCATCGAAATCGGAAATTAACAATTCATGTAAAAATATACAAATAATAAATTTTTTATAAAAAATATTAAAAGCAAAATTTAAAAAATCAATTATAATTAATCCACTAAAATTAAAAAATATTATATAAATATTTCACTTTTTAATGAAAAAATTTTTCAGAAAAAAATCGGTAATTTATGAAGATAATATAAGAAAGATTAATTTGTTAAATATTTTATATTTTCAGCAAAAACAATTAGAATTCGACCGCATTATGAGCTCGGTGCCTTCCACAATGTTGGCCAAACTTCCGCTTCCACAGGGCTTCGAAGTGTTACCAGAGCAGATTCAACGAAAAATTCGTAGAATCCATGGCCAAAATGACCTGGATTGGAACCAAAAAACAAGAAAGGTAAATAAAAAATCATAAAAGTTTTTTGAAAATATTTTATTGTATAAGTGAAATGCAATCCTTATAAAACGTTTTTTAAATGTATATTTTAATGAAAACTCACCTTATTTTTAGGCAAATTTTTTTAAAAACTTTTGAATAAAATTCAACTAATTTTATTAATTATAAATTAACATTGTTTATTAAAAAAACTCTGAAACTCCAAAGTTCCATATTAAAAATTGAGCATTTACAACCCATTGGAAATTAATTTGAGCATCGTATTTTCATGGCAATAAATTATGCAATTTAAGTTCGGTTGTTGATTGGTTGGTATGTTTTTTTGGAAGCCATACATTAGCATTGGCTAAAATTCAAAAGAAATATCATACCTAAATCGCTGTTTTTAGGTCCATGAGCTAATCAATTCTTTGCCATCGGAACAACGACCTCGTCCGATTCCATCTCCAGCCAACCATCCCAGTGATTTTTTCCCGTCAAATGTAAAAAAGTTCTCAAAGAATATAATAAAAACAAAAATAAAATTAAAAAAAAACTACTCGCTAACTATAAAAAAATTAAATGTATTAAAAGGGTAAATGTATTTTTGAAAAAATAAATTATTCAACATTTTTATTTTGTAAATAAAATATTAATACCTTGAGTTTTTTTCTAAAAATAAAATTTCATAGTCGGTTTGTTTCAAAAAATATATGTAGAAAAGAAAATTTGAAAATTTATTTAGCCTCCTCCTGGCTTCGAGCAGGTGCTCCCCCCGGAAACTTTCAAACAATTGTTAACCATTCACCGGAACCAAGAATTGAATCCTCAGCAGAAGGGTCAGCAAATTGATCAGATCATGCGAGCATTGCCACAGGTAAAAAAGGAAAATATTTTTGATTTTTAAATTACAAAATATTTGTAAATATTTTCGTTTATAAATTACAAAATATTTTTGTATAATAAGCAACAAATTTTTTCGATTGATGAAATACGATCAAAGTGTTGAATAAAACTCTAAATAATAATAATATTATTATTTTTTGAATTATTAAATAAGTTGCTTTATTGGACAACTACCATATCAACAGGGATATTTCTTTGAACATATAGTATTAAATTTATTTTTATTTACTTATTTTTTTGTAAAAAAGAACATTTTATTCCGTTGTTTTTTTAGGACATTGTGGATCAATTGCCGTTGCCGCCTGGGTTCGATCGGTTGCCGGAAAAGGAAATGAAAATGGCAAAGGCCATTTTCGGGGACAGAAAGCTATCTTTTAAAGTAAATTTTACGGTTTATTCAAAAAAATAAAATTTGAGTTAATTATTTTAGGAGAAGGATCGCAAAGTGTTTGCATTCGTAAAATCGCTTCCGCCGCATTTGCGCCGTTTGATACGTCCTGCACTTCCATCAACTTTTGAACGATTGAATCCGGAGGTAAATCTAAAAAAATCTATAAAATATAAATTTTTATTTTTTATAATAAACTTTATTTTTTAATTAAGAATTGGTTATAAAAAATGGAACGGATTTGTTGAGTATAATTATTTCTTTCAATAAGATATATAATTCAATTTTTATTTATTAAAGGATAGAAAAAACATAAAAATTCGAATTAAAATTTTTCTGTGGTCATAAAGCTTTTATATTATCACCCTATGTCCAAAACTCTAAAATCTAGGAAAAATATTTTAATTTATTAAAAAAAATGTATATTTAAAAACTTATTGCAGACCAAAAATCAGATCGGCCACCTGTTCGATAATGAAGATCTGGATGATCAGCAAGGTCAAAAGAAATTTTGGGACATTGTCAATGGGCTACCTGATAGTGAGAAATCGAATGTTCAGGACGCATTGAACATGAAAATTCCTGAATAAAAATAACAAAAGTTGTGATCGGATTATTTAACAATTATATAATTATAATACATTTGTAAATAAATAATTAATTTTTTATGAGTTAATCTCAAAGAAGGATCACAAAGTGTAGGAAAAATTACTATGAAAAATGCCTACAAAAAATTTGGTAAAATATAGGTCTTATTAGAATATTGAATTGAAAATTAGGCCAGTAAAAATAAAAAAAAACAAATTTAATTTTTTTGAAATAAATCCCAAAAATATATTTTTCAATTTTTACTCTCGGATTGTCCGGGAGCCATTTTTCAGGGCTACAACAAAGGATCCCCTTGTGAAGAATCCCCCAAAAAATTTCCTATTTAATTTGTTGCCTTATGAAAATTTTTGAAAAAAAATCCTTTGAATTTTTGGACCCTTATGCAGTTCAACCTGCCCCATTGCTAACATTTACAGCAGCGGATCCAATTTGACCACCCTCGGATTGAAAAAAAATTGCATAAAATATCAAAGGAGTGGAATGGCGTTCCGACTTATTGTAAACATTAGTGGCAGCAAAATGGGCCCGCTTTATTTAAATTCATATTTGTACATATTGCGAATTATTTGGGCATATGGCATATGATGGTTATATATGAGCGTATCGCGACATTTGCGCCCCTGACATTTGCGCCCCAACCGATATAACTCGGTTCAAATGCAAATTAGAGAAAAGAGCTTGATGTCAAAAAATAGAGCAAAAAATTAGCTACAAAATGAGCCTAAGCTCATTCGAATTGATCCATTGTGAAAAAAGTTATGGCCAAAATAGACGGTTTGGGCCGAATTTAGAGTTTTTTGGCCATAACTTTTTTTCAAAATGGATCAATTCGAATGAGCTTAGGCTCATTTTGTAGTTAATTTTTTGCTCTATCTCTATTTTTTTGATACCTGACTCGTTTTTCCTATAAGTTGCATATGAACCTAGTTACATCGGTTGGGCGCAAAAGTCGGGTAACCATATATGAGCAGCTTTTGGTCTTATTTTTCAATTTTATGGGAAATTAGAAAAAATGCCTAAAAATTGTCTTTTTTTTTGCTTTATGATGTTAAACTAACAAAATTGATCAATTCTTCAAAAAAAAATTGGGTGCTGTCCGGCTGACTCCAATCAAATGCAATCGGCTTTCGTCTACTGCAGTGCCATTGCCTGATACCGATTCATGGAAACCGCGGTGCTAGGTCGTTACCGCTAAAAACCGCCACGAGGGGCGTTAAAAAAAACCGCCACGAGCTATAGTCTGTACGAAACTTTTTTGTTAGACTTGTTAGACAAAAAGTATAAAAGGCAAAAATGTGCAGAATTTTATGCTGATTCGAATGGTATAAAAAATTTTCCGAAATTCTAACAAAAAAAATTCGATTTTTCCCCGAAATACCGAAAAATACGGTTTTTAGGGGATATTTCGAACTTTTTGACCGAATTTCGGAAAATTTTTTATACCATTCGAATCAGCATAAAATTCTGCACATTTTTGCCTTTTATACTTTTTGTCTAACAAGTCTAACAAAAAAGTTTTCGTACAGACTATAGCTCGTGGCGGTTTTTTTTAACGCCCCTCGTGGCGGTTTTTTTTAACGGCTCAGCACCGGAAACCGCTGCCTCGAAAGGCACAAATTTCAGTTAAGGGAAAGTCTCGCTTATATACAGAGAGTAAAATGCGAGGAATTCATTTTGGATGGGGTGCATTTGATGAGAGAATATGGGGACTATATGCTAAACTATTTCGTCACTGTATGTCTTCTCTGCTGGGTTATTATGTATCTCTCGCCTTTGCCAGTCTCTCCATTGAAGTAAATTTTAAAATAGTGCTTCTTTTTAAAAAGTTAAGATTAAATTAATTAGAAAATAAGAAAAAGTAAAGAACTTAAAAAACAAAACGATCCTCAACATGTCTAGCGCATAAAAATCTTTAAAAAATCAAATAAAAATTAAAATTGAATCAAAAATTTATTTACTATTGGAATTTTTTTTAGTTTTCTTTAACAAAATTTATGAGGATTTAAGGAGGGACTGGATAGAGATTATTTTCAAAGTTTTATCTCGAACAATGGACAAAATCATACTGTAGATCCCAAAATTAAACTACTCATAATCATTTCTATCATACCTATATTATTTTAAACACATACCTAATATGGTTGTGGTGCAAGATTGTGCCAGATTTTTGGGTCAAGTTTCGGATTGGGTTGACTCAAAATCCTTGGGTCGGGTTTTTGGGTTTCGGGTCACCCGGCACTACCCTGATGTGGATGTTGAAAATTAAATTTAAAAAGGTAGAAACTAGTCGCAACGCAGGGGAAAACCGCGCGGGTAACATTACTCTATATAGATACACAATTCTAAAGAATCGCAGAGCATTGTAGATGATACCCAAAATCAGCTCTATATATTATACTGGGGCGGAAAGCAGCGCCTTCGTTTGGAAAAGCGCTTCGCGCTTAAAGACCTTCGGTTGCTAGGTCAATGGGCCCTGGGATCGGCCTTTGATTCTACACTCCATCAAGTTCAAGCAGTGCAACTGCAGCATCATGCCGAAACAACATCACCATTGAATTCAGCACCCTCAATAACCCCTGTGGGTCAAATTTCAGCCCATTCGGTGCCACATGACCAACCCGTCGATGACCCATCAAGTTCGAGAAGTTCAGCTGCAGCACCATGCCGAAACGACGTTACCATCGAATTCAGAACCCTCGAAAACCCCCGAGTATCTAAAATCAGCTCGAAACACCATCAAATTTGCACAAATGCCTTAGGCCATCTTAGAGTCTCGGAAATTTTTGAAAGTTTCTCAAAAATTCTCTTAGGCCCAACCTAAGCCCAAATTTTTTTGTTACCATTCCATGTTTTAGCATACGCTCTACAACTTTATAATTGAAATCTAAGCTCAAAAATCAATATAAACGTGAGTTTTCAACTTGGGACTCTAAGGTTGGTACTCTAACTGGAAAATTTCGGGTTTTCGACGCCCTAACTTTTCTTAGGCCTGGCGAAATTTTTTCAATTTTTTTTCATTTTCTTCCTCTCATTAAGATGCATCTTTTGTCCATGGGATCTAAGCTTTTTAATCAACATAAGCCTGAGTTTTTTCAGTAGCAATTTTGAGAGCGGGGAAATTTTATTCAGTGTATGAATTTTTCAGAAAAATCTAACCCTATGACCTAAGAATTTTTTTCGACCAAAAGTTAGTGCACATAATGGGTCAATCGCTAGCGGGGCGGATTTTCGAAATATGCCTTAAAAAGCATAGCTGTCGAAGGGTCCAAAATGCGTTTGGTCGATTTTTGACCAAAAAGCTACCGTAACCCTCGGAAATCCACCGTAAGCTGGGGAGGTTATAGTTTTCCTAGATGCGCAACAAAAAGTTAGGGTGGGTCCAAAAAGAAAATTTCACCTCAAATTCACAAAGAAAGGCGCAGGAGTTTTGGAAACGAAAGACAAGTTTACTTTATATATGTAGTATATAACTAGGTGGATCTGAGAAAACTGGATTGTATTGGTGGATTACAATCGAAAAGTTATATAAAGGATACGAGAATTCTGCCTCATATGATTGTTCAGGAGTAAGGCAGCGCCTATGTTGGAAAAGCGCTTCGCGCTTAGAGGACCTTCGGTTGCTAGAAGTTTATTGATTTGTTGGGTCCTTTGCTTTAGCCGACTACACTTAGGTTATACCACATCTTTGTGTATCGGCAACTACATACACTCGAATTCACACTATACTCTTTCTTTTATTTGTAAAATTTAACTCGGAACTACTTAGAAATTATCCGAAAAAATAAATTCGGGCGTGAAGAAAAAGAATGAAAGATGTTGATGAAGTAGGCACCTAAAATGTAGTGATCTGTGTATTTTTCCTCTATGCTCACGTGACCTTGTGTATTTTCAAGGTTATAATATTTGGTGCCAGCAGCCGTGGAAATTCAAGTGGAGCTATTTATCACTGAACGAAGAGAGACATTGCTGGGTATCGTTTATCGATCTTTTTCTCAGCTTTATTAATGTTTCTCGATATGTCTTGTTTGTTATTTGTCTTCTTGGCAAATACATAGAAAAGGCAGCTTAAAGAAGCAGTATGCGGTGATTAAATATTATATTCAATATGGCTCCTAGAGCGGTAATGAAAGTTGAAGTAAATCTTAGTACGTCTAAGGATGGCAGCAGGCAATGAAATTCCCATTCCCTATCAGTACTTAATAAATCCCAATTTTAAAACCGAAAACCTTAAGGAAACACATTTTGAACTCTAAAATTCCGTTTCTAATTTAGCATTCTGATTAGTATTNCGTGGTCGTCCACCATCACGCCGGGGGGTGCACAAGGCTCGGTTCACGCCCAGAAGGGAACGAAAAGAAGGGAGAGAAAACCTTTCTCGCTCACGTGGTGATTGAACCAATGTTTATAGGAACATGAATTCAAAATTCAGAACGTTCTGCTGGCTTTGACATCCGCCGTTTCGCAGATCTCCAGCAAGCAACAGGGACATATTTCGGTCAGTTCCATAGATTACTAATAATTTAGCAAACAGTTGTCAAACATTAAGGCTGTTTGCGTTCGCGTTGAGGAATTTCCGCTAAACCCACCTGCATGGCCACCATATGAAAGAGACCTATATGTTGATCTCCGTGAGCACAATGGCCAAACCACCACCTTCGTGCTGACACACAACCACATTTGTGCAATTCTCGGGGTCGATCCAGACTTCGCTGTAAAAATAGCTTATTAGGTTCCATAATTTACGAAGAAATTTAGCGACAGCAGTATCAAGCTTTTGAATCACGCGATGCCTTCTACAACTCTTGCCGGGTACGCATTGATGAACTCCGTGCACGTCTATTAAATAAATCGATGATTTATGAAATTGTGCCATCTCAGAGATTTCCTTATGGTCGTATCATTTCCTTCAATGAATAAGAAATAGCTATTTTGACGTTTGTTGGTGCCGGGTACATTTTCGGGTTCTGCGCTGATAGATTCAGCTCGTCGGTTCAGCTCGTATTCAAAGGCTTTGGATATCCATCCTCCTATAAGGCGATTGCCTGTCCTCCCTCTTAGTTCGAAAGAAAATGAAGAAAAAAGTAAGAGAAAAGAAAAAATAAAGGAAAAAAGAATGAGAAAATAGAAAAAATGAGAAATGAAAAAAGAGAAAAAAAAGAAAAGAAAAAAGAAAGAGAAAAAAGGAAAAAAGAGAAAAGAAAAGGAAAAAAACGAACGAAAGAAAGAAAATAAAAAAAGGATAAAAATGGAATAAAAGAAAAATAAACGGTTCAAGTGTTGCAGAATAGTCGAAAAAGGCAAATACACGTGTGCTCACACCCAAAATATAAAATGGCTGTATTTCGCTTCGATTTTAAAAAGCATTTCTCGAGGCGGAATAAAGCCGGCTTAAATATATATCAATAGTGGCCTATGAGAGCTACCAGAATTAGTACGGAACAGCTCGGTCCCCTAATAAATAGCCGTGTCACAATCAAAATACTGAAAATGCGCAAAAATTTTCCGTGAGCTGTAACTCAGGTATGACGCAACCATTCAGGACGAATTATACAGCATTCGATAGAGCAAAATTACTTCTATTGAATCATAAAAGAAAGACTTTCAAAAATAATCATCAACATGGAAATATTTGACAATTTTCATTATAGTATCCAATTTTAATAACTAAAAATTGTTCTATGGAAGGATTGTCCCATATATTGAAAAATTAATAGTATATGATATGAACAGTAGATTAGTAAAAGTTTAATCATAGATTCTACCATAAAATAGCTTGTATGAGTTCCTATCAAATTATGTGTTAAAGAGAGTTATGGAGGATATTCGACGGAAAACGCAATTTTAAGGATAACATAAAGATAGGACTGTCATAATCCATTATCTAGAGCTACAAATTAAAGCAATGCCACATTCAGAATCTATACACAAAAAATAGTAAATATACGGCAAAACAGATCATAAATATAAATTAAATACAAAAATAAAGAGCCTATAATATAATCGATTTTAAAAGACCGGACCGAATTTCAAAATTTCAGATTTGGCTGGAGAAAAAAAATTTGGCTATTGGAAATTTTTTTCAAAAATACTCAATTTTTCATGGAGAATCTGAATCTGAACTCCATTTTGACCAAAAATGACTTAATCATTTTTTGGTCGATTTTAAATTTCTTGCAATTTTCCCGAGTTTTTTTGGGAAGTAAGGGGCGGATTTTTTGGGCCAAAAAGTTGGCCAAGACATGCGAAAAAACGAACAAATACATGGCTTCCCACTTTGTTCGTATCGAAATGGCCCAAAAAGTGCCATTTATACGAGAGACAACTTTATTGTATGTAGTATATAA